>NQII01005445.1:0-77248 GCA_002778355.1 Clitarchus hookeri | reverse complement strand
GTCATTGCTATGCATCTGCGACACATGCCCGGCTTGGCAGCGCGTGTCGGCCTCTGCCTGACCTTCTTCTGCAGGTACGACGGCTGGGACGTGTCTCGACGGCTGGCACGTGTCTCTCTAAGCCCCTATACTGGTTACACTGGCGGGGGGAGGGGTTGTGGGCCAGCGTCACTCTAATATTCTTAAACCATCACACGTTAAGGTGATAAGTTCTGGTCCTTGAACATCACTAAAGCATCCTTTTCCAAATTGGGGATTGCTATATTCCACCTACGTCTCTGATTTAATGTGTGGATTTATTATTATTATTAGCAGCTCCAGCATCCAAATGATTTGCTTTAGACCACCAATTCAGAGGATTCTCAACCAAATGTGATAAATCTTGTTCTGGTTGGCCAACGAGAGGAACGTCAATAAAAAAAAAATGCCCTGGGGGGAGAGCATCAAACTCTGAAGGGTCATTAGAGAGAGAGCACATTGTTCTTGAGGTTAGAACTGCAGAGATCTCAGTAAAAAGTGTGGTTAGTTCCTCAAAAGTGAGTATTTGTTCTCCAACAACGTGCTTCATGTGCAGTTTGACAGACTTTACTGCTGCTTCCCACAGACTGCTAAATTGAGGGCCAGCAGGTGGATTGAAATGTCACACAATATTCATGTCAGCAATGTGTTCTTGCAGTGTCTGCCAGGCTGGCTCTGTGAAGTGCTTGGTGCACTTTGAGGTATCTGCTAGCACCAATGAAGTTTGTTCCTTGGTCAGAGAAAATATCGGAGGGTGTTCCTCTCAGAGATACAAACCTGTGCAAAGCAGCTAGGAAGGCATCTGTACACAATGATGATACAAGCTCCAAATAAACTGCTGCGTTTTACATGCACACAAAAAGACGCAAATAGCGCTTGTTGACCAGACTTTGCATGTTTTAATCGACTTAAAAGAAAGAGGGCCTGCAAAGTCGACACCAGTCTTCAGAAATTTCTGAACTTGTAGAACCTAACCCAGGCTGTCAACTCAAAACACTAAATGCAGTATGTACGCTGCCAAATCAGACGTCTTGCACTTATGCAAAACCGCCTCTGGATGAGGGAATGGACAGATTGAGAACCAGCATGAAGGTAGGTGACGTGGTAGTAGTTGACAATAAGTACTGGAAGATGACATTTTGCAGGAAGCCGCACTGGATGTTTGGTTTCTTCAGATAATGCTGAATTTTGCAGTCGACATGACTCCATGGGGATCAAGGAATGGATGCAAGCTCTGCAGGCTAACAGTACATTCATTGTGCTGGAGAAGTTTGTCGCTACTAGGCCACCTGAGTTATACAGGGTGGTGGCCAGTAGTTTATATAGTTAAATTATTTAGGTGCAGACTAAGGGCACCTGAGGTTGTTGTATGATGGGTAAACAAATACTCGTAATCTCCGTTATTTAACACACCAGTATTTTATTGGTCTGAAGGTCACATTGGTATTTACACACACTGGCGAGACTAAGCCCCCCTGCAAGTCGTAAGCCTGAAGGGCTGGTGGGCTGAATACTATGCGTCGGGGAAGGTTGTTGAAGTGAGACGTTTCTCTACGTATCTGTGACTGCGGCTTTTGGTGAGTTGTTTTTGTTGGTAGCTGAGGCATGGTGAGTTGGGTGGCCCTGGTTCAGGCTCTCGGACTGGCTCTCGTTGGCGTGCTGTACTAAGTTGGCTTCTTCCTGCGGCTTTGACTGACTCTCTCGGACTCTCTCTCGGAAGTCAGGGATTGGTTTCCAGTGACTTGTACTTTCCCTGCGACCCGGCTGGCGTTCCTTGTTGGAGAGTGCGTCGTCCTCATCCTGCTTCCGGCTCGCGTTTCTGCATTCCTCACCGCGGAAACTGCCACTTCATTTTCGGAAATGAACTCATAAGTTCTCGGCACTTTTACTGGGTTTGTCTCGGGAATTTACACATGAAGTTTCGGCTCTTCCTGGGTTCTCTCCTCGCTGACGCCACTATTGACTCACTGACTGCTCGTCTCGTCGCCATACGGCGCACGACTATGTCTTCTCGGGGAATGGCGCCTCTCGGACTGGGGCTGCCACTTGTCTCCGGGAATTTACTCATATACTCCGCACTGTTCTCGTCACATGACTGATTGCTCCCGTGTCTGATTCGCCTATCGTTTCGGCTGCATCTATCTTGTCTCGCTGCTGTACCGCCGAACAACTTCCGTCTTGGCTGGCGATAATTGCTCTTGAACAACCGACTGCGAACATCTGATTGTACATGACTGCCTGGGCCGGGCCCAAACTCCGGCCTGGTGATACGACTGCCTCTCGCACTAACTACCTTCTTCGCCTCGCATCGCTGCTGCCGAACAACTCCTCGTCAACAACTGATTACCACTACTTCGAACGACTGACCACGACTGTCTGATCCCAAACCTTGGCTGCTCCCAAATTTAACCCGTCTCCCGCTATATTCAAGTTGGCTGTCAGCAGTGTGTCGCGAGAGAAATCTGGAATTTCCCCATGTACCTCACACGTTTTTTGTGTAGGATTTCGTGTCTCGTCAGCTGCTCGCGTGCTTCAACTGTGGTGGAGGGAGGGTGGGGTAGGAAGTTTAGGGGGGTTCCTGGGAGCTGTGCCTGCGTTAATTCTAGAAGGGGGTTCCCTTGATTCCTTCGTAGAGGACCTATATCAGCTAATTCTAGGGACTTACCCTGTTTCTCTCAACTTTGGTTTTTCCCCGCATATCCTTATATGTCGGGACATCCCCCGAGGATATTTCTCAGGGTGTGAATACAGCGCACTGCCTACCCTATGTACTCGTCACGCGTCNTCGGGACATCCCCCGAGGATATTTCTCAGGGTGTGAATACAGCGCACTGCCTACCCTATGTACTCGTCACGCGTCATGTTTAAGGTTCTCTGAGAAATAGTGCATTTATACAACCTCTATACAAAACACAACTGCTGACTGTTACCTCACAACTCAATACCTTACAATTGCAGTAAATTTGCCTTGTGAATGCATTCTTGGCTGTGAGCACTCATTCAGTTACGTTTCTTACATCCCTGGACTAACGACCCTCTTGAAGTAACAACCCTTTTCGTGGGAACTATGAAAAGTCTTAGAATTGAGAGTTTACTGTACTTGCTTGAGCTTTGAGAAAGAAGAAAATATTTCGAACAGTTTCACCAGCTTTGTAAAATTTAGCTGCAGACTCTATGGACACTGGGTTTAGAGTGGGACCAGCCAGTTCCCAAAGAAATACGTAACGTGAAAGTTGCAAATAATTTACATTCCTGTTTCAAATGGTTATTTGCTTGACTTTTTATTCCTACTCCCTTGAAGATTTTTATTCCATAGTTATTAGAGCAGGAGCGTTATTGATCATGGTAATTAGTAGTTTTTACGAATTTTTGCCATTTCATGCAGCAGCAAATGAACTATCATTAGATCCCAGCGAGGTTGTTTGCATTAGTATGTTTTTGAATAACTCGTTAAGAAACATGATAAAAATCAGAATTATAAAGAAAATCACTACACATACATTTATTTTTACTGTAGCATTTACGGAAATAGGGCGCGTTTCTTCTTTCTTATTGTTTGCAGCCAAATAAGTACGCAGGGAAAGGTTATGTTATTGCGGTTGTGCACTACCAAAACAAAAACATGTTTGTATTTATTGTATTGGCAGACCACATGGCCCTCTATGACCAACATGTAGATTTTTGGTAATTCCAGGGAAATTATAGTGTTTTGTTTCTGCAAACACATTTAAAAGTTTACAATTTTGTTACACTGTCAAGAGAATGTGGCAGCGACACTGTAAACATTAACGTTACCAACATGGCGTCACCGTCACGTCGAGCTGTGGTGAAACGTGAAGTAACGGCGCTAGTATCGCAAGGCGGGTGCAAACATTTACAACAAAACATTTTCATTTACAGAGAGTTTTGTTTACTTTAATTTATGGTAAACAAATTCTGCTAACGTTTTAGGATCGCAGTAGCAATAAATTGCAAACGTGTGCAAACAGTTTGCAGTGCATTTGAAAATAGCTCTACAGTCATATGCACCAAACCTCAGTGTTTGCAGAATATACTACCAATTCAACAGTGGAAATATGTCTATTTAGACTTATGGCTTCACGCATGTCACAAACAATGACCGCTGAGATATTTTCTGATGACCCAAATGTATCTATTCATCTCTACGGCAATAATACATGCAGATTATGATACTTTAGTCACAATGTCTGTCTCATATCATCATACTTCACACAAAAATTGTTATTTATATAAGTGCATTATTCATTATAATGGTAACATTTTGCAACATACTTTTAAGTTCAATATAAGCAGAATATCATCTTGTGAAAATAGTATAGTACTGCAGTTGTAGATACAAGTATTATTTGTGTGTGAATGGTTTGTTGTGTAATAAGTAAAATTATATTTATTTCTGTTATACGNTTGTAGATACAAGTATTATTTGTGTGTGAATGGTTTGTTGTGTAATAAGTAAAATTATATTTATTTCTGTTATACGTAACTGAAATTAAATGTTTACTGGTAACTATTTGACTTAAAAAAAAAAATTTGCATGTTATTTGAAAATTTTGCTATTTTATTAGAAAATTTTTGAACTTCTAAATCCACTTTTCTCACACCCTTACTGTGCACATGTAGTCAGACTCTTCAACTGTATTGTCATGGCTGAAAACATCACCACACGAGTTCAAAGTATTTGTTTTTCTTCCGCAAAACTTACTATATGTACATTATTTGCATGTATAAAGAGTTTTATGTCCGGACACTGAGAGCTAGAAATATCGTTGCACGTGGAGTAACCATATGGATATTTTTTTCCCCTTGCGTAAATTTTAAAAGTACTGATTTTAAACTTGGGAGGAAATGTTTTTAATGATGAGCGTCTATGCTTTGGTGAGGGGAAATGCATGGGATCCTTCACTGTACGTATCGCATACCGTAAGGCTTAGCAAAGTGGTTTTTAACTCTATTTTTGAGCCATGATTACATTATGGAAAGCTGCATAATGCATCCGTACATGACACATAATTTTTTCCAACAGGATTTTTAAACAAAGCTAAAAGGGATGAGCATTTTGTTTAGAGGGGAAGGGGCACTCTGTGATTGATTTTTCGTAAATGTTCACCGTGAAACATTCTTGTTGTATGCTTCTTTCTCATGACGTGCATTTCCAGTATGAGGTTTTTACAGTATTTTCTATATCTTTCCTTTTGATTCAAATACCTTCCTTTCGTTGAGTGGGGTCAATTTTGAAATGCTGCATTAGAGCCATACATGAAATTTTATTGGTTGTGTGTTTATTTGGAGAGCCAACAGCGATGTTTTAACCCATTTGGAGTTATACATGTTCAAATATCCTTCAAATACCTGCTCTCGTTGTGGAGGCATAGGTCTTTATACTGTGATGGAATGCAGTTTTGGCCTCCACGAAACCATTCAAATTAACCAACCCAGACTCTGCCACGATTCTGGGTTGTGATGGTTGCTGTCATGATGGTGGATGCTCATTCTGAAGCTTTGGTTTTGTGGGAAGTACACTCGTACGCTGCTGAGAAGGAGACTGTACGCGATGGATCTTGGCAGGTGAAGGTCCTACAGCTATGCAGGTTTTTGCATGCCTCTGCAAGTTATCGCACGTAGCAAATGCCATGCCACATTTTACACACTTATATGTAACTTATCTGCATTATTCGAACATTCATACTTTTTGTTGCTTTGAATTCATTTTGGTTAACGCAAACAAAGTGTTACAGTAGCATCACGGGTACTGAGATAACACCTCTACAAATTAATTAAATGGTAAATATATAAATTTAAAAAAACTATGTTATAGTGTTGTATTTTATGAGGTTATATTCCTCCAGAGAGTAGCTGGCCTGAACAGATATTCCAAATTTGAGCAGATTTGTAATTTTGCAGGAAAATATATGTGTATTACTTGCATGTTGATAATATCCTGTTACCTGATATAATTAAATTTTTTGAGCTTACGAGTCAAATGCTAAAATACGAGGGGTGAGAGAGCGATCTTTCACCTCTGGCATAATAAGAGAAACTTTGCCGAAGTACAAATTTTTTCCCATTATGTATGTTCCCCACACTAGCACTCTCTGGCGGAAAATAATGAAAACAAGAGCTGTAGTGGTAAGCGATTAAGCGTGGGTGAATGATTAGTTGGATTAAAGTGGTGGTGTGAGGGGTATCATAATAAATACTCAATTTCATTGGTAATTTAATTAGCATTAAAACAAAAAATGATTTTTGATCCATCTTAATTAAAGTTTTTAATACAAAAAGAAACTATTGATTTAATAAATTATGCATGTAGGTATACCTCTGATTGGAAAAATAATTTTTGGTAAATAGGATAAAAAATTACAGGTTTTTGTATGTCTATGAAACGAATGTGAGGGCTGACAGCTTACTTTGCGGCTGAATTGTCAGAATGAGCGGGTACCAACAACTCTGTTGGCAGTGAAATCGCGAAATTAACGCTACCTATGTGTTTAAAATATAATCCAATATGGAGGGCACCGACAACACCACTTATACTGTAAAAACATAAACAAATATGGCTGCCACCTGGTGGCTAAATGGGCAGGTCGTCTGGTGATGAAATTGGTAATTAAAATACTAGCGCCACCTAGGTGTTGAAAATATAAACAAATGACAAACAAATAAACCAAGATGGCATATTAGTATAGGTGACGGGTGGTGGGGTTGGAGACCTGCCAACTAATTGGTCGAACGATAGTGAGTAATTGGTGCTGGTGGTGGGGCAATTAGAAACATTGGCACAGCAATTAAATATATTGGAAGGGGTTGGTGGGGGTGTGGCAATTAGTAATCGAGAAACATTGGCGGAGCAATTAAATATATTGGAAGGTGGTGGTGGGGGTGGGGCAATTAGCCAATGAAAAACATTGGTGGAGCAATTCAATATAACAGAAGGGGGAGTGGAGGGGGTCAGTTGTCTGCTGGGCATGGTACTGGGGGGACCTCTAGCAATGTATAAACAAATGACAAACAAAAAATCCTATATGGCGTCCTCCAGCATTGTATAAACAAATTACAAACAAAAAAACTACGATGGGCGCACATTATATAATGAGTATTGGTGAGGAGTGGTTGGATGTAAGGGAGACCTCCGGAAATGTAAGATTTTAAAAATAAAACTTTTAATAATAAATTTTTTAATACATTTTTAATAATACATTTTAAAGTAATTTTTAATAATTTTTTAAATATTTTTTGGGGGTTTTTAAGTTCTAAGGTCAAGGCCACCTGGATCCAAGATGGCTGCCGGCTGGTTGGAATGACATAGTATGAATAGCTCCGATGCTCCGGTCCCAGGTCCCATTGTCCCAAAGTCCCCATAGAACCTGTACTGTTTTTAAACAATTTGGTAGTTCTTACAAAGTAATAATAAGCACTCAGAAAACAAAACCCAAACACAGGGTTTTTTGATGGGTATTGCTCTGTAAGCAAAAAAAGTTCAATAGGAGAATCAGTATTTTTTTTATGAGGGGTTTATTGTCCATGCTAATCCTAAAACTGTTCTGTCATTTTGCAGGTGAGCTCTTCATTTTTCCACATGAAAGGCGAAATGAACATGAGCATCTTTTGGTGTTTGGTAGTGGTTGGGTTCGCCACGTATCCTTTGACACAACTTGTAGTTTGACGTAAGATAGTAAATTTATAAAGTGATTGGAATTTGTCATGTGCTGGAATGTAGTATCATCATTTTGCTTTCTTGTAGTTGATTCATCTACAAACTTAAACCATTTTGGATAATTGTGGGGACAGTTTGACGTGATTGTACAGGCATCCTTTAATATTTGACATTCTCTTTTTATAAATAATGAGATAACAAAAAATAATTTTTACAAAAAACATTATCAAACAAAAATTAGAACTTCATAACAAGGGGAATGTTATCTTAGAAGCTGAATATATACCTTCAATAAGTGGATTTTATTTAAATTATATTAAGGGTGTGCTATGGAACATACCTAACAAGTAGAACTTTGGACAGTTTAGGTAATAAAAATGAACATTATTAGCTTGTAATAATTTTTCAGTGATATAGTGACTTGGAATGAATTGATTAAGAAAATAGTATTTTACAAATAAATGAATACATATTTTACTAATGCTTTTGCCAATTTTAAATCAATGATTTTCTTAATAATCTCTGTTTCATATAACTTCAGTAAATTTGGACAGTTCTCAAAAAGAAGTGCGGTCACAATGTATCCCTCCGCCACAGCAGTTCTCCCTGATAAGAAAACAATCTTTGTAAATAAACTCTAGGAATCCAATGCCAGACATCGAAAGACTGACACGTTCAGTCCAGTACTTTGCTACTATGGTTTATTGCCATTCCCACCGGTTTTATTTTAGTTATGGTTCTGTTCATTTTATTGATTGGGTGGGGAACTCTAGTTTATCGTCTTTCGTGAGACGTGATTTTTTTGAGGTTCTTGTTACGAGTGTGTGGCAATTTTAACTTGCATTGTTTTCATGATGCAATGGAAAATGTGATTCGTATGGAAATAACATTCAGATGACTATAACTCGAAAGTTGTAACTTCATTGACAGAACAAAATGCGATAAATGTGTTTTTGTATTAGGGAATAAAAAATAACATAAAACTGTTATGTGCATGGCCAGTATTTTTTTTAGTAGTACTATGGACTTATATCACTATTTCCCACTTTCCCTGACTCACCGAATGCTTTTCAACATTATTTATAACATAAATACCGAAAATTTAATAATAAAATTACTTTCATAGTTAGCTTTCGAGCAGTTAAAAACATACAAAATTTCAGAATTACTCTTTTCCTTAACTCATAGTAAATACTTTCAGTTAATAAAATCATTCAACAATGTATGTATGTATGTATATATGTATGTACAGTATATATGTATATATGTATATATGTATGTATGTATGTATGTATGTATGTATGTATGTATGTAAATATTTTTTCTTTATAAACATGTTTTTATGAGTGGAATAATATAAGGAATCTGAGTCCATCCTGAAAGAGTTGCTGCATCCTAATTCTAATGATTACTGGAATTAAATTAAAGTGGTACATTTACAAAGATTTTTATTTTATGAGAATTGTACTTTATCTGAGAATACAAATTTACTTTCAGTATGTATATGCAATGAGCTATACTCTGTTAAAGTATCGTCATCTAGCAATTTGTGATGCACTTTAAACCAAATCCTAGTATGGACACAAAAAACCTGCCATTTAAGACTTCCTTGCTCCTGTGATTATTCTAAATGCTTGCATAGCCTGACTCAATAAAATTACAGAGTGGCAAGCAAAAATAGTATAACAGTGAGCTCCTCTTCGATATTTTAAAATATAGTTATAAGGTACACACACGTCATCTAGTTAATATGCTGTGAAAAAACTCAACAAAATATACTTCTCAAAAATCTCTTAAAACACTTGTTAGTATTTTTAATTACTTAGTCTTCTGTGACACACCCTTCAATTACACATTTATGTTTCTACCCTGTTATTAACACAGCTTAGGTGAAGGCTGATCACCTCTGATTCAATCAAATTCTTAGGTTTACGTAGGAATAGTTGTTAGATTACTACACTGTACACCCAAATCCTGAATGGCTAATATTCTCCAGTGATTATGCACAAAAAAAATTTTTATTGTGTAATTATTTTGGTGTGATTACAGAAACAATCAAGTTTTCTGTATATCACATTTTCATAGTAAACTCAGAAACATCAAAAATAAAATAGTTGTTATAAGAACACAAACAAAATACACAGTCCTGATTGAGAAAATACTGTGAATGTGACAGGCCTTCGTCACAACACATACTGCACTTTAACGTATTGAAATGTGTACAACTTACCATTGGTGCTTACTAGCTGTATTGTTGGCCTGTAACTACAGTGTTAGTTGTTACGCCAGATTATATGCACAGGAAACATTATGGTGCTATATATTTACATTTTTGGTATCAACTAATTTAATTTTTGAATTATTAATTAAATGTGTCAGAAAGCAGAGCTCAATTGAGGGACTATTCATACAAATAGCAGAAAATAGTTATTTTACATATACACATACCGTAATGCTACAAGTTGAGACATCTTTTAGCAAACAATTATTTAACGTACAAATTTATATCAAAGTGTTACAGAACTTTTCAGATTTCCGTAGGTTAGTTTTACATTACAGTTAAGTCTTCACATTTAAACATCCTCTTTATACACGCATCGTAAATACTCTTTAACCATTTTTAGAAATATCTTTTGTTTGATTACTTTACTTTTGTTAGGTAAATTGTTATAAAGTATACTTAAGACTCACTCTTTCACTATAAAACACACATATTTATCTGTTTTTACTGACTCCCTGTGAAAGTTGCTTGCTTGTCTTGGGCTCATGTATATCTTATTGGTAGTAAAAGACAGGTTTGAATTAATGTTGTTATAAGTTTATATGTCAAACTTGATACAAAGTTGAACTTGCAATTTTAGTGCTTTGATATTACTTATTTGATATAGTCTACATGTTGGTGTCAAAAAGAGAAGGCGTTAAAGTATTTTTGTGCCCGCTTTTGTAATACTCAAGTTCTTTTGTAATAATTTGTGTTCCTTGACCCCATATTAAATTCATATATTGAAAATGTAGGTGTATTAATGCAAAATACACATTTTTTCTTATGGTTATTGGCATTGATTTCAAATGGTTGAGTATGCCAATAACAAGCACAGTTTTTATTTTATGTGTACCACATGTTTAACCCAGCTTAGTTTGTGGTCTATTTTTAGGTCTTATTACTTGGAAACANTTAACCCAGCTTAGTTTGTGGTCTATTTTTAGGTCTTATTACTTGGAAACATTCACTCGAGAAATAGGACCGCTGTTAATATTTAAGTTTTAAGATTAGATTTCAGTACTTGATAATCTTGTAATAATCATATAGTTTGGTTTATCAATATCTGTTGTTAGTTTATTGTTTTCAAGCCATTTATAAATCTTATTTAGACGATATTTGGGCTGTTGTATTTTCTCTATAAAAAGACCTGCATTGTCTGCAAATAGGGACAGTAGGCCCTCTAGACGCAATCCTCCACGGTCATTAATGTAGATAAAGAATACAATAGAGCCCAATACTGACCATTGGGGTACTCCATATGTTACTTCCAACTCCACACTATCAGTGCTATTCACTGAAACATATTGCTTTTTGTTANTCTAGTTAATATGCTGTGAAAAAACTCAACAAAATATACTTCTCAAAAATCTCTTAAAACACTTGTTAGTATTTTTAATTACTTAGTCTTCTGTGACATACCCTTCAATTACACATTTATGTTTCTACCCTGTTATTAACACAGCTTAGGTGAAGGCTGAACACCTCTCATTCAATCAAATTCTTAGGTTTACGTAGGAATAGTTGTTAGATTACTACACTGTACACCCAAATCCTGAATGGCTAATATTCTCCAGTGATTATGCACAAAAAAATTTTTTATTGTGTAATTATTTTGGTGTGATTACAGAAACAATCAAGTTTTCTGTATATCACATTTTCATAGTAAACTCAGAAACATCAAAAATAAAATAGTTGTTATAAGAACACAAACAAAATACACAGTCCTGATTGAGAAAATACTGTGAATGTGACAGGCCTTCGTCACAACACATACTGCACTTTAACGTATTGAAATGTGTACAACTTACCATTGGTGCTTACTAGCTGTATTGTTGGCCTGTAACTACAGTGTTAGTTGTTACGCCAGATTATATGCACAGGAAACATTATGGTGCTATATATTTACATTTTTGGTATCAACTAATTTAATTTTTGAATTATTAATTAAATGTGTCAGAAAGCAGAGCTCAATTGAGGGACTATTCATACAAATAGCAGAAAATAGTTATTTTACATATACACATACCGTAATGCTACAAGTTGAGACATCTTTTAGCAAACAATTATTTAACGTACAAATTTATATCAAAGTGTTACAGAACTTTTCACATTTCCATAGGTTAGTTTTACATTACAGTTAAGTCTTCACATTTAAACATCCTCTTTATACATGCATCGTAAATACTCTTTAACCATTTTTAGTAATATCTTTTGTTTGATTACTTTACTTTTGTTATGTAAATTGTTATAAAGTCTACTTAAGACTCGCTCTTTCACTATAAAACACACATATTTATCTGTTTTTACTGACTCCCTGTGAAAGTTGCTTGCTTGTCTTGGGCTCATGTAGATCTTATTGGTAGTAAAAGACAGGTTTGAATTAATGTTGTTATAAGTTTATATGTCAAACTTGATACAAAGTTGAACTTGCAATTTTAGTGCTTTGATATTACTTATTTGATATAGTCTACATGTTGGTGTCAAACAATAGAAGGCCTTAAAGTATTTTTGTGCCCGCTTTTGTAATACTCAAGTTCTTTTGTAATAATTTGTGTTCCTTGGCCCCATATTAAATTCATATATTGAAAATGTAGGTGTATTAATGCAAAATACACATTTTTTCTTATGGTTATTGGCATTGATTTCAAATGGTTGAGTATGCCAATAACAAGCACAGTTTTTATTTTATGTGTACCACATGTTCAACCCAGCTTAGTTTGTGGTCTATTTTTAGGTCTTATTACTTGGAAACATTCACTCGAGAAATAGGACCGCTGTTAATATTTAAGTTTTAAGATTAGATTTCAGTACTTGATAATCTTGTAATAATCATATAGTTTGTTTTATCAATATCTGTTGTTAGTTTATTGTTTTCAAGCCATTTATAAATCTTATTTAGACGATATTTGGGCTGTTGTATTTTCTCTATAAAAAAGACCTGCATTGTCTGCAAATAGGGAAAGTAGGCCCTCTAGACGCAATCCTCCACGGTCATTAATGTAGATAAAGAATACAATAGAGCCCAATACTGAACATTGGGGTACTCCATATGTTACTTCCAACTCCACACTATCAGTGCTATTCACTGAAACATATTGCTTTTTGTTANCCATTGGGGTACTCCATATGTTACTTCCAACTCCACACTATCAGTGCTATTCACTGAAACATATTGCTTTTTGTTACTTAGGTAACTTTTAACTGTTGCGATTGTTACAAGTCAAATTAAGTTCAGAGCATGATGCCTTATGAATTATAATCATAAATAAACTTAACTGTGTTAAACATTTATTCTTAAGTATGCCTTGTAAGTGAAATATTATTTTGTAACATATATAATACCTGTTTTGAAAACCTCTTGAGGGGCCATCAACAAGCCCAACACATTTTAAGCAGGAGTGTTTGAAATATATATCAAGCACAAGACTGTAGAATTCAGTACAGTACCTAAAACACTGTATTTTTCCAGACCTAAAGATATTTTCAAAAATGGTATTTCCAACAGTTATATATTTTCAAAAAGTATATAACCTGGATAATGTAAATATTTTAAAACACCATTGGATAATATGAATATTTTAAAACACCATTATGTGGCTGTTCACACACTGTTTGGCGCTCAGAAGTTAGCGAAGNATTGGATAATATGAATATTTTAAAACACCATTATGTGGCTGTTCACACACTGTTTGGCGCTCAGAAGTTAGCGAAGTGCTCCTTGACATAGAGTAAATAAGGCTCCTTTGGTAGCAGATAGGTTAGGTGCACTGCATGAAATAACTTAAATGTACATACTAAAAAAAATAGGCTTATTTTCCCAGCCTAATACGTACCTAGTAAAAAGTATTTCTTGTACATAGTTGCAGTAAAATTATTTAATTACATATTAAAATTGCAACTTTTCTGTCCCGAATTTAATTAACATAAAAAAAAGTCCACATTTACCAATAAATGTAAGCTTCGTATAAAAACAAAAATTCTGAAATCCGTAATGTTTTTACTGAATCCACATCTGCAGTTTTTATACAACCCGCCATATCTTTCACAACCTATAAAAACATATTCAATTTAAATGAGCATTTGAGAGTAATCATGAAGCGTCTCTTCAGCTTACCTCCTGTAAAAACCACGTTAGCCTTCCCTTTGTATTAATTTTTTAATCGCTTTTTAAACAAAAGAAAATGCAGTATTTGTATGCATTCTTATTAGCCATTCCANATGCAGTATTTGTATGCATTCTTATTAGCCATTCCAAGTAGTTGTCACAATTAGAGAGAGAGAGATATACGCTGTGCAAAATCACACCATTATGACTACATCGTGGGCGGAACAATTTGTTCAACTAGACTCAACTGAAACAGTAATTTTCGATTGTCCGGTTTACATCGGTGGATGCACCGGTGAATTTTCGAATACGCGGAATAATACACATCCCACTACAACCATCAACTGANATGTTTTTACTGAATCCACATCTACAGTTTTTATACAACCCGCCATATCTTTCACAACCTATAAAAACATATTCAATTTAAATGAGCATTTGAGAGTAATCATGAAGCGTCTCTTCAGCTTACCTCCTGTGAAAACCACGTTAGCCTTCCCTTTGTATTAATTTTTTAATCGCTTTTTAAACAAAAGAAAACGCAGTATTTGTATGCATTCTTATTAGCCATTCCAAGTAGTTGTCACAATTAGAGAGAGAGAGATATACGCTGTGCAAAATCACACCATTATGACTACATCGTGGGCGGAACAATTGGTTCAACTGGACTCAACTGAAACAGTAATTTTCGATTGTCCTGTTTACATCGGTGGATGCACCGGTGAATTTTCGAATACGCGGAATAATACACATCCCACTACAACCATCAACTGACACAGTACTTTGCAAATGGGGGCATTTGAAGTTTACATGCTGTGTAGGTTGGTCACAACGTTTGTCAGAATTTACCGAAGTTATATAAAACGTAGAATAACATTAATTTAAATAAAAAAAATTATGGTGTTTATTTTAATACATTAAGGGCTACAATGTTATAGTGGTCATATTATTCACCTACCATCATGGTGGACTGGGTTTGATTCCTGGAGGGTTCACTCACAATTTTTTGATGTGAGGAAAGTGGCAGACATTGCCATTGGTTTTCTTAGGGTGCTTCTGTTTCTTCACCATTACATCCTGTCATTGCTCCATCTTCACTTCATCAATACAAAAACCTCAGCTGTTGAGCACTGTCCAAATATTTCACTTTCACTGACTTTTGTAACATGACCGTGTATTAAATCATTTTGTAGTGCTGAAAGGATAGACATTTTGGTATTTCAATTAAATTTTTATCAACCATCACACTAGTTAGCTTGCCATTCATCCAACTAAAGATCTATGCCATGATTGTAGATCTGATGGTAAAATTTAAACTCTGAAATACTGTCAGTGGTAAGGTGAGTTAGTGGAAAAGATTTCAGTGGTGGGCAAGTTCATTCAAATGTAAACTTACTACAGAAATTAAAGATGATTAGAAAATAGTGCACAAAAATGAGGCAAAATGGTGGCCTAAGAAAAGAAGAAAATGTTACAGCATTGACCTTTTTATGGGTAGTTTAGAGCTAAACTCATAGTGAGTGAAGACAAATAATTTTGTTACGTGATGCTAAAGAAGCAGGTTATCTTGATGCACATAACTACACCAGTCCTCTCGGCAGTAACAGGACCAGATGTTAATGCAACCAAAGCATTTATGCATGCATACAGGTGCATTTACATGCATACTGGAAAGAAGGAACCTAGAATAGGACAGCTACATTCTGACAGCAGATGAGTAATTAAAGTACTGTAGTCCATTCATGGTTACTTCCATTTTAATTAAATGAGCAGGAATGCTCTTGGTTAGTCATTCAGTTTTCTCTGTTTTGTTTCCACTTCGGCGACTGCACAATTGTAGTTTGTATAGTAACATAATGGTTGGGTAGAGTTGTATTTAAATTAATCTATGTCTAGGATGAGATTTTGTTTTGTTAAACTGGAAATTGTATGAAATGGAAAAGTGACATCTGATTGGAATTTCTATACAGTATGCACCAACAATTAAAATAGGGGGATTGTATAATATTTGTAAATGCCTTGTGTCTTGGAGTGGGAATGACAGTTTGTCTTACCGAGCAGGGTGGTGCAGTGGTAACTTGTTGGAGTCAAATTCGGGAGGACTCGGGTTTGATTCCCGGCCCAACTCCAGGCGAATGCTGGGACGGGTCCTTAACAAAGGCCATGACCGATTCCTTCCCATTCCTTACTCAATCCTTCTTCACGATCAACGTGTTCCATCTCTAATGACCTTGCTGTCGATGAGACATTAAGCCCAACTACCTACGGACAGTTTGCCTTACTCCACTTTTATTTGGAAATGCTGCTTTGAAAGGTAATACATATCCTTTACAAAATAACATACGAAAACTAGGGCTATGTGTTCTAGAATCATGCGCAACAACTTTACCTGAAGTTTAGGTGCAACCAGCAGAAGCTTTGACATGAAGTTAAAACCTGTCATGTGAAACAGAAAGTTACCACAATTTTTAAGAAATGTTAAAGAAAGAAATTACTTTACCGCCTTCATACTAGTGAGCTAAGGAAAAACAATACTGGCTGTCAAAATTATTTGCATTGATTTCGTACCTTTCAGCTTTGTGAAGTTTATTGTACTGGTATCGGGTATCAACTGTATTGACAAGCAAGTATTGGTTTGTACCATTATCTGTAAAAATCGGTGTCGGTTGAGCTCTAATAAAAAACCTGTTCAGACCACATGAAACCTAGTATACATGAAAGTAGTATACATGACTACTTTGAACTTTGCTACAGACTTACCTTCAGTAAAGTGTTAGAACCATTAGGATTAATGTTTAAAGTTCCTTAGTTGGCTTACTTCACAACAAAATGACTGCTTGCCAATTCATTGACTTATATTGAGACAGCAGTCCTCCTATAGCCTTCTGTTTATTCCTTGCTTCACCAACAATGACTCTTAAGGTTCAGAAAAAAGAACTTAACATAACATCACTGACAGTGCATAGCTGTTTACTCGCAGGTATTCCTAAATGCCCAGTCACCAGGCGGGCCATAAAAGGGATAGTATAACCCTCAATGCCCAGCTACGTGCTCTGGGCCCATACACCCTTTAAAATCCTCGTTAAGGAGATACTGTTTCCCTAGTCTCTAAGAGGCATACTAAGCCAGTGCACCACCGTCATTCCATGTTGGTGGAACGTAGTTCAACAGGAAGTGCTTATCAGCGCAGCTGGATGTTCATCCGTGATAATTTAACATTAGTTATATGGGCGGCTCCCGTGCGGCAACGCCTAGTCTTACTGAGCGTTGCCGTGGAGTTTTTCCTGCTCGGTTTTACTGCGCTGTGTATAAAAGTTTTGTGACCTGAATTAACGTCACAACGACCATGGGTCGAGCACGATACTTTAGGAGGAGGAGATTTCTTGGCTACCCAACGTGGGGCCTCACAAAGCTCTGGTATAGCTAGTGGAACCAGGGAACACCCGGAGAAAAGCCTCATTGTCGAGAAGAGTAAACGCCACCCCACTTAAACCCAGAACACTTCGGAGAGTGTCAAAAATTCCATGGTGCTCATAACCCAGAGCAGTGCTTTTATTATGGCGACTGAGAACAGCCGAGTACCTCACCCAATGAGGAGAACCTCGATACCGCACCATGTCCCATGCCTAGCTGTACTGGAGAGGGAAATCAGGCCATCCAATTTACACACTGTGGCGACAATTACCACTACCTTTGCATAGGATGGGAGGAAAAGCAAAAGGACACAGACAGATTGGAATTCCGCTTCCCCAGATGCCAGGAAAGACAACAGCCCAATGTGCCGGGGAAGGAAAACACAGAGTATCTTGTAATGACTACACCAACGGGGTAAGAGGTATTAAAGATACCTGAATATGCCGGAAAACCGCAGGAAGACGTTTTGGTTACTCCCCGAGATCAAACATTTTCTGCGCAATCCGCCCCTGCAAGGGATTGAAGAATTAGTTATGTGTGCGCAGATCCGTGAACAGGGCATAGCCAAGTAGAAGTGGGCCATTCACCCTGCCCGACCCACTCCAGCTGTACAGCCGCGTAGCAAAGAAACAGGAGGGAAAGTGCAAGAGGCCACGCCCCCTCCCTCACCAAGTCGGAGCCTGCCTAAGTGCTGGTATTGCCCCAAACGGCACTTCTATCGTGACTGCCCGGTGCTTCAAGCTAGCACCGCGAAGGTTAAGGACCCTGTCCAAAGCAAACTAAAGTCGGGCGATGACATGCAGAAACCAGCGGGAAATGCAGTGGCCGGAGAAAACGGCCTGAAAGACTCAGTGCTCAGGGACATATGGCTCCTGCAGCCCGCTTTGAGTACTGACTCTGTGCGTAGGAGCTCGTTCCTTTCTATCACCAGCTAAGAGAAATCCCAGTGTTCATCGAAGACACTCTACCTCAGTGTAGTGCATGGGATTAGCCGGTAGGTTAGTTTATTATTAGCGGTGCGTAATGAAAGCTAGCTTAGTTATTTTGTTTGCCAGTGCAGTGTGAACCACCAATAAAAAGCAGAGCATTTTTTTTATTAAATTCTCTCGAAGTGCGTTGCTACGAAGAAAATATTATTTGTAAAAGAAGAAGTGAGTCATGTAATCTTGCATCTTCCCACATATGTGTGTCTCATATAATTTATACTTTACGCACTGTTCAGTAGCATGCATTGCCAGTTAAATTTGTGTTCTGTATAATTGGCTCTATTAAAAAAAAAAAGCATTAAAATCAGGCACGCATAAATGTTTTTAAGAATAGGGAGTTTTCCAAGACCAATCTTAATTAACAAGTCAAGTAATACACCTCCTTGGTGGGGTTGAATTTGCACTTACCTGCATTGTGTGTGTGGTTATTCTCTATGTCTTTGCCTAGATGTGTTATTTCTTTGTTTGCTTTACCGGCCTTAGAAGGTCAGCCTTTCTTACAAAACCCTTTTTATTTAACTAATGTGTTTTTGCCTTGCCTGCTTACCAGTCTTTTTTGCCAATTTAATTTGTAAATAATAATTTAGGTTTACTTAGAATGTTTTTCCGGCCATAAGCCACATTAAGCACCATGCCTAGGTAACTACTATGAGTTTTGTAACTGACCCGTAAAATTACACTTAAGGCTTACAAGCCACTCTTTATCTTCGCTTTGCTATTCTTACCTTTTTGCTTAATAAATTTTACCAGTGTTTTACACGGCCTAAGAGCCTCAAACCCTTGTTATAGAATTTCTTGTTTCAGTGTGGTTTGTATAGTATTGTATAAATTATGAGTTGTGGCCTGTGAGCCACCCTTAGCACCCTATTGTTATGGAAGAACCCCTTCCAATAATTTTTTTTTGAGCCAACCACCACAAAGACCCTTTACCAAAAACAGGCTCTAAAGTAACTTTTATCTTGTGTTTTTTTTCGTAAGTGACTCCGACCGAAATTGCGTGCCCATTAATTACACCTTAGTGCCAAGCTTAGGTAGGTAATATACTCGTGCGGTAGTCTTTCGCTTAGCTATTTATTTGTGTTCTAGGTGGGGAATGTAAATATGTGTTTGTTGTTTCCCATTGTAGTAACCAGCCTTCGGGCATTCATATCTACCATTCCGTTAAGTAGGTCTCGTATGTCAGAATTTAATTTCTTACCTGCATTTTTACTGGAGTCTTGCAGTCACCTTAACTTACCGTTAAGGCTGGTTAATTTATTTTAGGTTTTGTAGCTTTGCTTATGAACTGTGAATAAGGCCGCCCAGCTTTAATTTTGTTTCAACATTTAAGGCCAATGTGTGTAACACAGTTACGTATCCGAGAGCAGGGATTTGCGTTAGCTGAGCGACTAACCAAGTTCAGAACTCCTCTATCTGAAGTGTGACGACTTCCTCCATAATTTTTTGCAAGCAGCAATGTTAGTTATTCATTCTATTACGAGGTAACCTGTACCACGTTGTGGTATACTCGAGAGAGTGTGGCTGGGAGCATGAGGGGTCGAATCTTCTACGCCTTCTTCAGGATCCTGAGCTGCAAACTTATCACGACTTCAGNGTGGCTGGGAGCATGAGGGGTCGAATCTTCTACGCCTTCTTCAGGATCCTGAGCTGCAAACTTATCACGACTTCAGGACGGATGGAGCTCGCACCTGAGGAGTCAACTGATAGACAGGGGGAAGGGGGCCTTGACATGCTACGAGTGCTGTTGTTTAAATATCTTAGCCTCAGCCTCTGGTTCTCCCCCTAGAGTACCGTAGCTGTACCGTTCCTATTTACAAGCGAGTCAACCCTTTGCCGCCTGAGAGGCCAGCAATCCGCAAGACACTGTGCTCCAGTCTGAGTGGGTAGACCCACTCTCTCGCTTGCCTTGTCCTGGCCGACAGGCACCAGACGTGCATGCCTGCCGTGCATCAGGGGAGGTTTTCCCTCCATGCAGCCTGCTCCAGCCACCCCTTGCTTGCCACATCTCTCAAGAGTATTTATTCCTTTACACGCCCTCCATACGGGGCAGTTTGCATCAGCTCTATAGCTGTGACTCTCGCTACCTTGCCACGCTTGCCATACCGCTTACCTTCTGCAGTATCAAGGAAACTTAGCAGTGTTACGTTACTATTTCAGAATTTCTGTTTCTCAACACAGCAGGCAGAAGCTCTTGCCGCAGAGCCGTCTCCTAACCACGAGTGTTGGCCAGTTGCCTCGTCCATGCAAAGCATAGTAGTACCAGGGTTGCTCTTGTCCTGATCTTCGATTCATATCTCGTTGCCGCCCTGCGGTAAACTTCTTGGCAAATTTGTTGCCTCGTCCATCAGACGTTAGCGGGCACAGGTCGGAGATATATGTCTTGTAAACTCCTTCAGATGGAATAAANTGTTGCCTCGTCCATCAGACGTTAGCGGGCACAGGTCGGAGATATATGTCTTGTAAACTCCTTCAGATGGAATAAAACATATATCTACCGGTTAACCTCTTTATGTTCCTATCATCCTCTTTCACTTTCACCCTCCCTTACCTGCTTTGCCTTCTGTGTGCATATCCACTTAACTACTTCTCAATGCATGCACGAATGCCGCAATAGAGATTTGAACCAAGTCCCCACTAAAGGGCGCTCCCACCTCTTGTCAATGTTTGGTGTCTAGTGTTAACTGGTCATGCTGCTCTCTAGCGCCACTGTGGCAAGGGGAGAGAGAACCTTTTTCTGAGGCTCCTGAGGCTTGAGGAGAACAAACACTTTAAGTTACTATGACTCTCAGGCTACAAGCTGGTCGTGCCGCTTACTGAGAGCCATAGGGTCCTTCGTGGGGAACGCTGCGAACCCAAAGGGGCAGTTAAAGTCTGTAGCTAGTCACGCCGCTCACTCAACTTCTCATCGAAGGGGAGCAGGGGGCCCTCTCCCCAAGTTGCTATATACCCGAGCACCGTCCATCGTGAAGTGCACTTTGCGGTGCTGATCAATTGACAGGACTCTGGCATGGGTTTACCCCAAGGCACTGGTCGCAGGAAGAGTACATTCCTTCCTGAACGAACTACCACCAGAAACTTGTCCTCCCTCGCACTGCTACATAATTTACGTTCGTACCTGCACCTTCACGTCACTCACTAAACCCTCTAAATTGTAATTCTTTTTCCTTCTTTTATTTTCATCCTCAGAACTTCGAATTATCACTGACAGTGCATAGCTGTGTACTCCCAGCTATTCCTAAATGCCCAATCACCAGGTGAGCCATAAAAGAGATAGCATAACCCTCAGTGCCCAGCTACGCGCTCTGGTGAGCCAGGGCCAGATGCCCCCAGGGTGCAACTGCATCGGCCCATATGCCCTTAAAAATTGTTGTTAAGGAGACTCAGTTTCCCTAGTCTCTAGAGAGTGCCAGTGTACCACCTTCATTCCACATTGGCGTAACTGGTGTCAAAGTAAGAGCTATTCTACATTAAATGTGCCTTGACTGGAGACCAGAAAGCTACTGCTGTCTCTCACAATGGAGTACTTCAAGAGCGAGGAATCTGTGGGGGAGAGGTCGACTGTCGTGGTGATGAGCTTTGTGTACTTACTGATTGCCATGATGGTCCTCATTATTGACGAGCAGAAGCTAGAGATTGGCTTGGACACAGCATACAGGAGCTTCAACGAAAGTGCGTGTGCATTCTTGGAGCTGCAGGGATTGAACTCAACGTGAGTACGTGCATGCACTTGTTTTGCTGAAGTCAAGAGTGGTGAACTGTCTGGACTCCTCAAAACTGCTATATAAAAATAATTGACATGTGGTTCCTGCATGAGGCAGGGACATGTATGCATGAAAGGAGGTTGGTGTTAATAGGAGCCGGCTGCCCTACCAGAGGAACAGACCTATTGCTCTGGTTAGCCTGAGGAATGTGATGAGATAGAGGTAGAGATGCAGCGGAGTGAAAATGGCGGAATATACAGGAGAGCCTCGAGAAAACCCCCACACCATGGCAGTGTCATACGCTCCGTATTTGAGAAACCCCCTCCAAATATATCCCGCCTGCCAGGGCCTGGGTTTGAACTGGGGACCTCATAAATGGGTGGCCAGTGACTAACCAACTGAGCAACCATGTGTCCTGAAAACTTGTATAAAACTTCACAAAATAAATAGTTACGATTCTGTGATTTGTAGACCAGGTAGCAGTGGTTTTTTTTTACTTTTTCTAAAGGCAGGCAACAGCAGTCAAATGATAGCAGAAAAACATTGTGAATGTGAGTTCAATCATAGTGCAGCAGTGTTGGATACTTGACAGCAGGAGTTTCTTTTATTTGTAGAGCTACCATTACTGATAATTAGTGTCTGTAGTTGTTTATAAAAAAATAACTAAGGTATATTATGTTAAATGTAAGAGACAAACAACTCTAATTCTGTATTAGCAACATCATATTTTCGAAAATGGAAATAACTATTTACAAACACATGAAATAATTTTTTTGGTAATCAATAATCATGTAAAGTCACAACAAAGTCCGTGAAAATTGAAAAAAAATTATTGGTAAATTGTATGTTTCAGCACTACTAATAATAATGAATTATAATCACATAGATGCATTATCACAGTACTGCAAAATAATTTAAACAGAGACAAAAATTTTCAAAATTATTTATTGTATTACCATGTATTTTAATTAAAATGTATCAATCGTCTAGAATTTACTGAACTTGATTTCATATCTTTTAATTAATAAATATGACAGGACATAAGCAGTTTTGAAAACTTTTGTTCATATTTACCTTGTTTTATATTACTGTACATCCTAGGAAACACAATGGTGGGGTTAAAAACAAGAAAAGAAAAACATCACAACAAATGCCAAACACCATGAAATCCAGAATAGTGATTCCGTGCAAATGTGCACTGTTCTGCTTTGTTGAGTGCGAGTGATGTGAGTGCAGAGGGCCCTATTAATTTACTTGCTTTGTGCTTATGTACTTGTGAGTGGTTTAGTTCACTTTTGTTTACACGTTTGCCATTATATGACATAAAATACTAAACAGTAAGGGTTTACAGCTTCAACAATTTCTAATTTTGTCTTTAAACCATGATAACTTATACACTACACCAGCAAAATTGTATTGTAAAGTTCTTCTAAAGCCCCCAATTTTGGATAATTCCCTATTTTTTTTTCTCAACATTTTGTGTTAATGTAACATGATTTTGAATTAATTAAAGAATTTACTTAATATTTTAATAATTCAAATAGGAAGTGTTATTTCAATTTTTTCTTTATGTTTAAGTAAAAATTTTGTAGATTTAATAATTAAAAAAATTTTCCTCCATGTCTACTGAAAGTTTATTCCATGCATTCACTTGATATTTATTTAATTTGTTTTATAATATATAAAATAGAATGTTTTAGTGGAGCAAAAAGTAACTTTTTATTAATTAATGTTTGTTGACCTCTTCAAAGCATTTTTTTTTAGTTAACTGTGTTGTTTAAATTGTATTGTAAAAATTTTCTTTTTTTTTAAGGTAGTTAAATGTACATACTTGTGTTTTAAGAATGTGAGTTGTGACCATATATACTTTTTTTTTCAGAGGCCCAGCATCCAAAATAGNTGTTGCCTCGTCCATCAGACGTTAGCGGGCACAGGTCGGAGATATATGTCTTGTAAACTCCTTCAGATGGAATAAACCATTTATCTACCGGTTAACCTCTTTATGTTCCTATCATCCTCTTTCACTTTCACCCTCCCTTACCTGCTTTGCCTTCTGTGTGCATATCCACTTAACTACTTCTCAATGCATGCACGAATGCCGCGATAGAGATTTGAACCAAGTCCCCACTAAAGGGCGCTCCCACCTCTTGTCAATGTTTGGTGTCTAGTGTTAACTGTTCATGCTGCTCTCTAGCGCCACTGTGGCAAGGGGAGAGAGAACCTTTTTCTGAGGCTCCTGAGGCTTGAGGAGAACAAACGCGTTAAGTCACTACGACTCTCAGGCTACAAGCTGGTCGTGCCGCTTACTGAGAGCCATAGGGTCCTTACGTGGGGAACGCTGCGAACCCAGAGGGGCAGTTGAGGTCTGTAGCTAGTCACGCCGCTCACTCAACTTCTCACCGAAGGGGAGCAGAGAGCCCTCTCCCCAAGTTGCTATATGCACGAGCTTTGCGGTGCTGTTCGATTGACAGGACTCTGGCATGGGTTTACCCCAAGACACTGGTCCCAGGAAGAGTACATTCCTTCCTGGACGGACCACCACCAGAAACCTGTCCTCTCTCGCACTGCTACATAATTTACGTTCATGCCTGCACCTTCACGTCACCCACTAAACCCTCTAAATTGTAATTCTTTTTCCCTCTTTTATTTTTATCCTCGGAACTTAACGTATCATCACTGACAGTGCATAGCTGTGTACTCGCAGCTATTCCTAAATGCCCGATCACCAGGTGGGCTATAAAAGGGATAGCATAACCCTCAGTGCCCAGCTACGCGCTCTGGTGAGCCAGGGCCAGATGCCCCCAGGGTGCAACTGCATCGGCCCATATGCCCTTAAAAATCGTCGTTAAGGAGACTCAGTTTCCGTAGTCTCTAGAGGGATATTTAGCCAGTACACCACCTTCATTCCACATTGGCGTAACTGGTGTCAAAGTAAGAGCTATTCTACAATAAATGTGCCTTGACTGGAGACCAGAAAGCTACTGCTGTCTCTCACAATGGAGTACTTCAAGAGCGAGGAATCTGTGGGGGAGAGGTCGACTGTCGTGGTGATGAGCTTTGTGTACTTACTGATTGCCATGATGGTCCTCATTATTGATGAGCAGAAGCTAGAGATTGGCTTGGACACAGCGTACAGGAGCTTCAATGAAAGTGCGTGTGCATTCTTGGAGCTGCAGGGATTGAACTCAACGTGAGTACGTGCATGCACTTGTTTTGCCAAAGTCAAGAGTGGTGATCTGTCTGGACTCCTCAAAACTGCTGTATAAAAATAATTGACATGTGGTTCCTGCATGAGGCAGGGACATGTATGCATGAAAGGAGGTTGGTGTTAATAGGAGCCGGCTGCCCTACCCAAGGAACAGACCTATTGCTCCGGCCAGCCTGAGGAATGTGACGAGATAGAGGTAGAGATGCAGTGGAGTGAAAATGGCGGAATATACAGGAGATCCTCGAGAAAACCCCCACACCATGGCAGTGTCATACGCTCCCTTTTTGTGAGAAACCTTCTCCGAAAATCTCCCGCCTGCCAGGGCCTGGGTTTGAACTGGGGACCTCATAAATGGGTGGCCAGTGACTAACCAACCGAACAACCATGTGTCCTGAAAACTTGTATAAAACTTCACAAAATAAATTGTTACGATTCTGTGATTTGTAGACCAGGTAGCAGTGGTTTTGTTTACTTTTTCTAAAGGCAGGCAACAGCAGTCAAGTGATAGCAGAAAAACATTGTGAATGTGAGTTCAATCATAGTGCAGCAGTGTTGGATACTTGACAGCAGGAGTTTCTTTTATTTGTAGAGCTACCATTACTGATAATTAGTGTCTGTAGTTGTTTATAAAAAAATAACTAAGGTATATTATGTTAAATGTAAGAGACAAACAACTCTAATTCTGTATTAGCAACATCATATTTTCTAAAGTGGAAATAACTATTTACAAACACATTAAATAATTTTTTTGGTAATCAATAATCATGTAAAGTCACAACAAAGTCCGTGAAAATTGAAAAAAAATTATTGGTACATTGTATGTTTCAGCACTACTAATAATAATGATTTATAATCACATAGATGCATTATCACAGTACTGCAAAATAATTTAAACAGAGACAAAAATTTTCAAAATTATTTATTGTATTACCATGTATTTTAATTAAAATGTATCAATCGTCTAGAATTTACTGAACTTGATTTCATATCTTTTAATTAATAAATATGACAGGACATAAGCAGTTTTGAAAACTTTTGTTCATATTTACCTTGTTTTATATTACTGTACATCCTAGGAAACACAATGGTGGGGTTAAAAACAAGAAAAGAAAAACATCACAACAAATGCCAAACACCATGAAATCCAGAATAGTGATTCCGTGCAAATGTGCACTGTTCTGCTTTGTTGAGTGCGAGTGATGTGAGTGCAGAGGGCCCTATTAATTTACTTGCTTTGTACTTATGTACTTGTGAGTGTTTTAGTTCACTTTTGTTTACACGTTTGCCATTATATGACATAAAATACTAAATAGTAAGGGTTTACAGCTTCAACAATTTCTAATTTTTTCTTTAAACCATGATAACTTATACACTACACCAGCAAAATTGTATTGTAAAGTTCTTCTAAAGCCCCCAATTTTGNCATGATAACTTATACACTACACCAGCAAAATTGTATTGTAAAGTTCTTCTAAAGCCCCCAATTTTGGATAATTCCCAATTTTTTTTTCTCAACATTTTGTGTTAATGTAACATGATTTTGAATTAATTAAATAATTTACTTAATATTTTAATAATTCCAATAGGAAGTGTTATTTCTATTTTTTCTTTATGTTTAAGTAAAAATTTTGTAGATTTAATAATTAAAAAAATTTTCCTCCATGTCTACTGAAAGTTTATTCCATGCATTCACTTGATATTTATTTAATTTGTTTTATAATATATAAAATAGAATGTTTTAGTGGAGCAAAAAGTAACTTTTTATTAATTAATGTTTGTTGACCTCTTCGAAGCATTTTTTTTTAGTTAACTGTGTTGTTTAAATTGTATTGTAATAATTTTCTTTTTTTTTAAGGTAGTTAAATTTACATACTTGTGTTTTAAGAATGTGAGTTGTGACCATATATACTTTTTTTTTCAGAGGCCCAGCATCCAAAATAGTGCTGAAGTTTTTCGTGGCTCTGTGGTGTGCTCTGATTGGTGCGCTGTTCACATTTCCCGGTCTGAGAATGGCTAAAATGCACTGGGATTGTTTGAAGTATGAGCAGTTCACAACCTTGTGTTTGGTAGTTGGTTCACTTGCGTGTACTTTACTAATTGTCTTGTCATTTTTCATCTAATGATGTGCATGCTTACAGGTCATAGGTAGTGCCCCACTTTTACAGTAAATAAAATGAGCTGATTTAGTCATTAAAATTTCACCATTTCATAAAAAAAAATATTTTCATTTTGTCAATTCAATTTTATAGAAAAAATGCATGTATTATTATTAGTATTATTATTACTATTATTATTATTATATGAATCGGTTGTTTTTGTAACAATTTCACTCCTACTAAATTAACTTTGTTATTCATTCTTTTAATCAGTACATATTTAAGCAGAAAACATAAAATATGTAACGATAAGGATGAAATTACAACCTTATGAGAGAATGCTTGTCGTGTAACATACATTGTCACATCGCATTAGTTTTTGTGCGATAAATCTTGTACTTCATCTAGACATTTAAAACTGTACAAGAACATTCACTAGCGTTCAAATTTTGCAAGATTTTTAGATCACCTAAACACAGCTTTTGTTCATTTGTAGATAACAATATTTTAGTTAAATCCTGTTCAGTTCAATATTACTCAAACATAAATCCACAACGTAACTGCAGTATACTAGTAAATATTTTATTATTGATAAAATAAAAATACTCCTTACTTAGTAAAAATGTTTTACAAAGAAGCTGCAGAAACCTATTTGTTTTTTTCTTTCTTTTTCTTGGTATTATGAAAATTACAGAAATTTGCTTTCAGTGCAGTTTTCTTTTTATTTTATGTCCTCAACTATTACTAAATCACTGTGGATACGGCACGGTAGTGTATAAGCACCTGTCTTTTCCCGCCCACTCAATGTTTACATTGCAGTTTTTCACTTTGGTCAGTTTATAAAACAAAAAAACCTTTCACTTTCAAAATCTCGGGCACAGTCTAAAACTGTATCTATTTTTGGCATTCTTAACCGGTTTTGTGACATAAGCAGCCGACTGCAATCACTACCGTCGTTCAATAGCTACAAATACTGTATTTGCTAGTTGTCAAGAACCTATCTAAAAAAAAAAAACAGAAAATGATTAAAGTCTCCTGTGTTTACAAATACAGTGCGAATGTTTAGTGCAGTTATTACAGTCAACAAAAAAAAATTTTGTGTGTGTTATATATACGTACTATTTACTTTCATCACATCACCAACATTTTTGGTTAGATATGTTCGTTTATAAATAAAATACACTTAAGTGTGATTCTGACCATGAATGAGCACCATAGCTATATTTGGCTTAACTTATATTGAATTGTACGTGCAATGATAATCNTGTGATTCTGACCATGAATGAGCACCATAGCTATATTTGGCTTAACTTATATTGAATTGTACGTGCAATGATAATCTTTCAACATTGCTACTAATCAATTTATGAATCGTTCTCGTGACGTCAAATTTAGTTTACGTATTTATAATCAAAACCACGCAAATAGTTGTGTTATCTGCGCATTTGTGAAGTAAATGAGAGATAATGCTCTATAACAAATGGAAAATTGCAAAGCTTAATGTTTGTGAGAGTTTTCATGGTAAAAGAAGCTTCCACTGTGGTTGTAGATACACACAAACAAGCAGTTTTGTTGATGTTTCGCGAAGACGGGAATTATTACAGCATTTCGGAAATAAACATAATTTCTCAGTATTTCGCATTATTTTGCGCTATTTCGCAGTCCGCGAAAAATTTCTAGGCATTAGTCATAGGATAATTTATAGTTAATTTAAAACTTGGGAAATGAACTTTTGAAAACAATTTCTTCCCTCACTTCATTCTTGATATCCCGGACTTCAGGGAACTTTGACAGGTAAAAAAAATAAAATACTTCTTTCATAAATGTAATGAAGAAAAAGCGTTTTTCATTTCGTAAAGTAAAGATGTTAAGAAAATACATTAGATGTAATTTCCTAAATTTGAAACTCTTATTAGGATTACATTTATTATAATGTGTGTGTGTGTGTATATATATATATATATATATATATATATATATATTTGCACAAGCAAAATTTTTTGGAATGCAACAAGAGAAGTCGTTTTCTATGTCACCCTACCTTTTCCCTCTGTTGGCGTAAGGCCGCCGCGGGTCGCTCGCGCACAAGTCTTATGCATATGATGCGGTTGGTGCGTGTGTTGCATGTACGCCAAAGCCTACGAGAGCCCACAAGGGATGTTCAGGCGTGTGTTAATTTTAAGAATTTTCTTCGTATTTTTTTTTTTTGCCATTTTCTCCTGTGCACGTAATTGTAATTTGAAGGGCTGGTAAATTTAAGTATTGTTTTGTATGATTATTTTGCAGTGCACTCCCGTGCACATTATAGTGATTTCTTGTGTTAGTTTTGTTTCATACCATTTTCATCTATGCTCATGTTACATCTTTGCTTGTGTGGTCCATGGGGCCGCCGCTTCCGACAGCGCACATGTGCTCCACTTCTGGAGGCCATTGGGCTGTCTCTCCTCTGAGATCGTGCCGAACGGACGCATGCCACGTGGCCTCCGGGGGTTTCACTATCGCTCTTACTGAAATGGTAGTTCTGGTCGTCTAATTATTATAAAACCGTTTTGTTTCGCCCCTTGCAGACAGCTTTTGGCCCACCCGCCTTTTGGGGGGCTCTTAACGTAATATTTTCTGCCGCGAGGCTTTTTACAATGTGTGAGCTTGTAATTTGTACCCAGGCTGAATCAGGTGAGACGTCACCTTAATTTGAGTGCAGTTGCCTGGCTATTTTACTGTGTAACCTTTCTATGTGTATTTTATGTACTGCCTGAAGTGATAGTGTATAACCTTTTTTGTTAATTACATGCCGGATGGCACCCGATTCCAACGAGCACATGGTCGACTCTATTTGTATAGTATAGCACCCTCCCAGTCGTGTTTCAGTGTTAGACGTTTTCTGCGGCCAACAGCAGAACAGAAGATTATGGGTATGTATGTTCTGGCGTCAGATAAGTAGCCACGTGGCGACGTCACGCACTGTTAGATTCTTTGCCTACCATGTGATCGTGCGCATATGTACGGCCTGGCACACTGAACATTTACTGTTTAAATATTTTCACTTATTACCAGTTGACGCTGGTAACAGCTAAAACGATATAGCCAGTCGATAGAGATGTGGCATCGTAGCCCGCTGTTATCTAGGCTGTGNCGGGCACACAAGTCAGTGTAAATGAGTTATGCCATGCCGTGTGCCTAGACAGTTTCTTGTTACGAACATTCACAATATAAATCTGATAGAATGTGTGTGGCTTTGAATGTTACAGAGTAGGCTTGGGCTAACTAACTAATTCCGGTAAAAGATTGGATATGTAATATATAATTCCAAGGTATGATATATATCCCATTGGTATATCCATATCCGCTTATTATATCCGGGGATCTGACTCATTCCAAGGAGCGAGTGAGTAAAAGGAATGTGTATCTAATATAATATCATGGAAACGGGTAACTCCAACTCTCAAATAAATCCGTGGAACTAGAGAAAAGAAATGACAGAATACAGTAGATACAGAGATCTCGATCCGTGTATGATAATAATTATAATGATTGACGTGTCGTGTAACCATTATTGAACTTTAACTTAAGAACGTATATAAATTTTGTAGTAGTTGCCAAATAATAATCATAAATTGATAACTTTTTTACTGACAGCGCTAAAGCAAAGGCAAGATTACGTATTTCGCACGTAGATATTTATGTAAGTTGCAGTAAGACCGTAAAAGTTGTAACGGTATGATAGTACTTACCTATTAAGAAAACTTTAGGAAAATTATATTTGTCCGGAATATTTAATTGTACGTAGGTTAGGAATGTACTAACATTAGAGGTACATAAATATTTGATTTTCCTTCATACTTTCACCCCCAGTTTCTCAAACACTCGTTAAATGGTAAAATGGTTGCTGGATTAGTTGGAGCGGAGTTACTTGGATATAGGATATAGTGATTTTATGGAAAAGGAAGGAGTAATGCTATATCCGTGCTCAGATATATAGCCAAAGATATAGGTGTGTCCGGAGTTACCCAAGCCTATTACAGAGTAATTAAAATTAATTGGAAAGCTTGGATATGAATTTCTGTGGTGAATATGTGCCTGGAATATGGAATTGTGAAACAGTTACCAACATAAAGAAAAAAAGACAAGTTACATCAGAGCACTGATTTTATGATCTATTGCACTAAGTTGATTTGTATCTAGTGCAAAAATAACAGGTTTTTTAAATGAAACATTATGTTTATTCAATAGGTAGATGTTTCCCATATTAAATGATATCCCAGAAACGGGTCCAGAAAGGGATATACAACTCCCCTTGGAACTAAAATATTAAAAAATTCTGTGCCACTGACTTTCAGCAACTGCGAAGTCCATTTTTAATAGCATCTTGTGTGGAAAAGCAAGAGGTTTTATTAAATATGTATAAATTAATTTGATTATTTAGGTATCTTTAGAATAAAATGATAACACAGAAGGATATGTGTGGTCTCTTGTTGACACCAAAAAAGAAGTTTAACAGAAAGCCACATAATGTTCAGCAATGCAAAGTCAATTTTCTGTTGCTTCTCGCAGAAAAATCACTAGTTTTTTTAAAAATTATGTAAATTAATTAATAAACAGAAACAGGTTTTTAATTTTGTATTACTCTGCATACCTGATGATGGTTGTGAACTGTTTCATTTAAATAATAAATAAAAGTACAAAGTAATAAACAGAAACAGGACTTTATTATTATATATTTGTTACGTGCCTTTAAAGTTTTTCTGTTACTACCGATTGAGCTAAACGAGCTGTAATTTCCATTCGTTAGCCCAGACGGTGGAACGTTACAAGTTGTTGCAATATTTTTGTAATGTATTTACCAGAAATATTTTCTATTATTCGGAAATTGTATTACCTGCCAAAGTTTATAATACAGTAATAAAGCTTGAAATGCACATCTCAAAAAAATTTTGCACCACCAAGAATACTGTGTTATGAGGTTCCTTACTACCCAAGAAAAAGTATGGTATAATAATACACACGCTCTGTACAGAATACCATACCTGTCTTTTCAGTGTCACTTAGTAATATGCCTACTGTCCCAGCAAATATACAAAATAATTTATGCTTGTCGTTTGGCTGAGGTTGCTCTGCCAGAAATTTGTGTTTATCATTGTTTACATGTGTCACGATGCAGATTGGTCAACCAGGACCACTTCTAGGTCATACTGTATACAATTCGTGGAGGTAGCTGGGACACCTCATGGAAATACGTTAAAGAGAGGGAAGGTAGCTTCCATTACGGTAATTAATTTAAGGATATTACGGTAACCTTAACTACTGAGATGTTGAGCATAGAAAAATTTAAGGGTTTGACAGGACTAACTGGTTAGGCTGATTCTTTGAAATGGAGTGTCTTAAGTGGCTCTACCCTCGTCAGATCAAGTAGTAATGTCTCTCGACTGCAAGAATTACAGTTAAAACATTTTGAATTTACGCACATCTTAACAAAACCAGTATAATACTGTGCATCCACTATAGGATTTTTGGCTAACTAAATATAACGTTCACTAAATTGGTAAGAAAATATCTATACCCTTATTTATGATTCAAATACTCTAATTAATACACAGAGCAACTACTTAATCTTTAATTAACAAGGCGATCACAAGTACAGTACATATGATGCCCACACTCGATACACGTAATTTTCCTACACTATATTACACTCTTCTTAAATACCATTCTATGACTATTCGAGAGTCATTTCATGGCCAGCAATAAATTGTATTACGCAGATTAGAACTCAGGTGCATCTTACTCTGTCATCTTCGACCTGCTCGAGCACAACTCAATCCATGAAATTAAATAATATAAAAGTGTATCTTTGATGAACAAGTCAAGCCATGGAACATGACCCTAGTACAAGTATAATACTTGCTTGTACCACCTAAATGAAGCCTAAATATACTTAACCTAGTTCAAAATGGAAATTCAACACCACAGAGAAAAGGAAACAGGATTGGCAAGGGGAACCATATGTAAGTAATGTGCAATTTATTACTAAAACCAAAGCTTAGGTCTACTGCATGTATCTTAGCATCCAATATTATACGTGACCATAATATTATTATCTAACGGTAGTCATGGCCTCTGGAAGCTTCTTCATCCCTCCATACAGATAAATATCCTAAAGGGATTTCTGCCAACATTAATGACAATTGCGACCATGGTAATATCCTAATGCTTGTTGAACTTTTCTTCCCACTGGCTTGGTGACAAGGGATTGATTTTAATTCCTTTGACATAGTTATGTTTTCTGTGGTGCCACACAAAATGCGCCTTGAGATGGGGAAAGGAACGTCCATGGTTAATTGAAAGTGGTAAGTTTTAAAAATAGAATTTAATGAATATTATCTTTTTTGAAGAAAGAAGTACAACATTTCTAGTTTTTCTTTATTTTAATGTTAAAGTTAATTTATCTATAACAAATCACATTGCTTTATCAGAAAAATTACAAAGACTTACAAAGTAGCTTCCGGGGGACCTCGGTTTCAAAACACTAATTAATTACTTCACTTAAAAACACCTGGACCTTTCTTGCACCTTGAAAATAGCAGAGTTTATAGATTCTAAAGATTACTGAATTAAAATGACATCATTGTTATGGCCCAGTTTGCCCATACCAAACTAACAACTATCGAACTGCTGTGACCTCTGCCTGGGCTGATGTTGCCTCGTCAAATGCTGGTAAAATATTGGTCTAGAGCTATGCGCTCAAACCACATATACAGAGCGACAACATCCGTTGCATATGCATCCTCCGCACGTGGCGGGGCGATGCCCTAACGCCTTCAGGTTACAAGGGGCTGAAACATGTGGCAGCCATATTTCCTCGTCGCTCTTCATGAATCATAACCACTGCTTCATGCTCAAAAAATCGAAAGTGATAGAGATGTCTGCTATTATGGTTTCATACTAAAAAACATACAGTCTAAGATTTTCTACATATAGATTGATGTCACACCACAAAAGAAAATGATAAATTTGAATTTATACATTGGTTTACATTAAGGTAGCAGACAGCAGTATGGTAAATCATTATATCACAGAAAAAAGAATAAAAATTACTTGAGTTATTAAAATATAGTAAAATCTCCAGTTACATTAAAAGGAACAACTTTTGGTTAGTTAGTTAATTGTTCAAAATATATTCTTGCCCTTCACGAGATGGTTCATTTTCAAGTTAAGATGGGTTGGGGTCAAGGGGTTCAGATTTGGTTCTTATTGACACAAGTTTATAACGTCTCTTTTCTTTTCCAACAAACAGATACTTACATTACCTTGTTGGCAGAATATAATTTTTTCATCACTTGCATAAAGGTATTATTCAGAAAACTCCCAACACTTGATATTTGGATGTAACATGTGTTTTCAGCAATTTGTAAATTGGCATATTATTGGAAAACAATCTTTTGGATAATGAAAATAAAAATACTGTTCTATCAATAACTCAACGTGACACTCAAGTCCAAATATAATTTTGATTACAAGTGAATTTATAAAAAAGTTATTTACATTATTTCTAAGCAGATTGTCAGTATTTCCTGAAAGGTGTGAAATGGGTTTGGCTAAAAACCTGAGGAATTCACTTAGAAATAATTAGTTTTATCGCAAATGCTGTAAATGCACACATAGTGATGAAGCTATACATGTCCTTAGCCTGTCAACAAGTACTGGCAGGTGGTGAGGTAGAGAGACCTCCGACCACGTCCAGGCCTGACGCAGGTAGTATTTACAGCTATCCAGGCTCCCCCTACTCGGGAGGCTTTCTGAGCAAATGCGATGCCAACTATGGGTGGCCATCGAGGCGAGACGGTATCCTCAGCCTGCCAACAGACCACCAACAGCTGGTTGGAGCGATACCGTACCCTCAATATCTCTTCAAGAACCCTTCACCAGTCATTCTGAGAACTGCTGTTCCAGCATGTGACTTGCCATACTACCAGTGGGGGAAGTTGACACCTACTGGTGGTCGCTGAACACTGATAGAGGAGGAGTGCTGGACAAAGGGCCTGTCTCTCTGGCCAGTGTCACCTGGAGCATTCATGGGACACAGTGTCCCATTGAGCTTTGATATTCGCACTTCAAGTAGTTGGGTGTGTACGTGTTTTATTAGAAAATAATGAATGTCTCTGGTGGACTGGAGCATGAGCCCTATTCATCAACTGTTAAAAAAAATTGTCCTTGCAACAAGAACCCAAGTATGTTCTTTGGCACTGTGTCTCATTGCCAGAGGAGTGGTGTGTCTGCCCTTGGTACCTTGCTAATGCAGTTTCCAATTTTATGTTATTGCAGCATCTTTGAATGACTTTCCTCAGATGTGTAAGGGAGGCTTGGCGTAAGTGAGGTTCACTGTTCTTCCTATCACACTTCACCCAGTAGCTAGTGGAAACAATTTTCACTGTCTTAATTTTGTGTTATGAAACACTATTTGCATTCATATTTTATAGGTAATGCAATCAAAAGCTATTTGTCTAACTGATTTTTCATCAAAATTACAGATTGCAATAATTTCAATTTTTTTTTTACATTTACAGGCAACATTAGCCTAGCAACTCCCTTCATATTTATCTTAAGTTCCCTGTGTATTGTTGCTGCTGTTTTCCACATTGTATGGTGTGCATGTTTGCAAAGCATAACTCTTTATAAAGGTTTTTAACCATTAGTATTTTTTTGTAAACTATTTCTTTTTTACATGTTGCAGGTACTGTGAAGAGAAGTTTCTGCTGAAGCTGTTGTTGAATGTCAGTTTTGCATCACCGTTTGTTGCAGTTCTCCTATGGGTGAAGCCTGTTGCTCGTGACTATCTCACGGTCAGGGTGTTCAGTGGTATGACTGAACCGCTGTGAGTACCACTTTTGACAACCTAAAGGTTTATCAGCATGTAAGTTGATGTGAAACGTTTTGAAAATATTTCTAGTCACTCATTTTTAGTGTGCATGAAAGTATATGGGCGATTGTGCAAGAGGGGAGTCCAAGTAAACAAGAGATAAAACCAGCAAAATTGTCTTAATTTGCTCTGTCATTAATGTTCACAACTTGGCGTTCCTGTTATTGGGGGTCATGCAGCACAGATACCTTCACCGGCTGCTTGTTTAAGAGTACTCTCCCCAGTGTTTGGTCCTGTCCTGTTTTCTTTCTCTACTTTACCTCAGACACATCCTGTTTAATTTTCCTATTTGCCTTCTTCCATCTTTTGTGTCTACTGTCTTTGTTGTTTTGGTTATGCTCTGTTACTAGACTATCACAAACTCAAACCAACCTAGTGCTAATCATATGTTTCAGAGTTACACTTTTTCATTTTCTGTATTCCCTATGAAATTATTTCTCTCTTCATATAACAAATTTGTCCATTTGTGCATGTTTTTTTGTACACTACGCTGCATGCTGCTCTTTCATACTTAAATATAGTTTCTAGCTTCCTGCACCTGCACCTGCACCCGAGAGTTCTGATTTAAAACAAATGTAGTACACCTTAAAACATTTAGTTGAGAAGTAATGGTAATATCTACTGTTGTAGGTATTACCATTATTAGATGTGTGGAAACTTCACATAATTTCTGAATGTTATATACTGAAATGTCTGTACTGAGACGCGTGATGTCGGGTGACTGACGACGTCGTGGTCGGGCAAGTTTTGTGTGTCTGTCAGAGACACGGGCGGTATGCTTGGCTGACTTTACTGGCTGGCACACAGCCACTGGTTTACCTGTATTGGGCGTGGCCCAGAGTAGCTCCTGACTCGACCGCTGTTGCTGCAGAGGTCGGCCGAAACTCGTGCCCAGTCCTCGGGCGGAGGTGGTGCTGCGGCAGGTGGTGCTCAACGGTGCCCGCGGAGGGCTGCTGGTCCTGGTGCTCCGGAACCAAGGGTTCGCTATCCCCTGTGGTACTTGACGTCTCTGATGGAAGTCGGTGATGACCGGATGTGGCTGGCCTGTGGTCTCGAATGGGAGATGAAATAAGAAGGGGGAGGATGCTGGGAGGTGAGGCCTCTCCAACTGTCGGGCGGCTTGAGGTCATTCCCGCGGGGTTATGTTGCAAAGTGCAGTTGGGACTGGGTTACATCTCCCGTTGGATTCGGAGGCAGTAGCTGCCTTCCTAGCTTGCCACTGCGTACTACTCCTATGGGTGTATGGTGTAAAGGTAGATACTAAAGTCGGCCCCACGAAGGAAGAGCAGTCGTACCCTATTACTCAAACCGGCGACAGTTCAGCACGGTGGTTAGAGTGGTGGGTTTAACCTGGATGTCAGACAACGATGTAGGTGTGGTCCAAAGGTGGGCAGACCTCCAGAACAAGTCTTATCACTCTTTCCGGCGACAGTTCAGTGTGGTGGATGAAGTGAATTGGCTGGACTGTTGACTAGCCGCCTTGTGGATTGAGTCTCTAGTGGTTGTGGCTCTACCGTACAGCACGCCGGGTGCACAGTATGGATGGCCATCTAAAGGGTTTGTTTGCTACGCACGGTAGCCCAGTTAAGAGAGCCTGCAGTCCTATTCTAGGCTTGGCAATTGATTTTGTAAATGACGCAGTCTCCTGCTTTTCCCTGGTGGGCTGATGTTTACAGGTGATAAAAGAGACAGTCACGAATCAGTACTCGGAGGTTTGATAGAAAACGGGTTTATTCCGTGAGGCATAGACATGGTGGCCCATACTACCTCCTAACTAACCAGGAACTGAAACGTAAGTAGACTATGAATACCAGGTGAAGTGGACCTGGGTTTAAAGTAGACAAGAGCAGATGCGGCTAGGTAGTAACAGTACTAACTGACCCTAACTAACTTGACGCTGTTGTCCAGAAGGGACTTGGGTGGCACTACTACAAGAGTAGTGCGTGTTGAAGTGGGTTGAAGACTTCTTCAGGGGTTGCTGGTGAAAGTCTTGTAGAGCTTCTGGTAGGTCGCAAAGACGTTGGAGTTGGCAGAGAGCTCCAGCACATGAGGTGGTGGAGCAAGCTGTTGAAAATGTACTGCCGTTCTGCAGTGGTGGTTGGACATATATTCCACTTTCCCGCAGGCTCTCTGGGGTGCGGAGGTGAGCTCCTCCTCCCGTGGGTGGAGCTGCGCTTTCAGGTTTCATCTCTTGGTCTGTTGCGAAAGCAGGCGTCTCTGTTATGTGGGGATGCATCAGCAGTGCGAGCTCAGGTGCTTAGCTGGGCCAGTTTGGCTGACTTCTATCACACGTGGGGGGTTGGCATGACATCTGACATGAAGACAAAACAAACTTGGCTGATGTGTAGCTCTGGTAGCAAGTCGTTTCTGGGTTCAAACTTTGCCTGGGGTTACGTGATGATAAATGAAGATGAGGCGAAGTCGTGTTTAAATAATTGTCATTGCGTATCACGCGTCAACTGACAAAACAAAATATGTGTCACCTTTAATTACACTCTCACATTATCATCCAATTAAAATTTTGTTGCCCTTCATAGTCATTATATATTTGTTGCACTTAAAAACCTTTGTTACTCATTAGGTACTTTCATCATACTGTTGTGTTGCTCTTATGTACAACATATCAATCACATGATGCGTGTGGTTTATGTCTACTGCTACATATTCCAGTTAGGTTAGTTACGTTCATTACCTTTTTTTTTAAATTTCTTTTTAAAGAGTAGTGTGCATATATTATTATAAACATGACAAGAGTTACACATTGCTTAATGCATATTGAAGTTTCCACCAAGACAATTCTTTTACCATTACATTTACAAAACTTACATTTGAATGGAAACATGAATTTAAACTGTTCTAGTAGTAACAAAATGCAGAATTGGTTTTCATTCATGTCAAAATACAGCAGCTACATATGATTTGATACAGACTTCTTTATAATGATATTGCTGCAGAACGTGTTTTGATTGGCTAAGAACAGTTCTTTAATGTGCATGTCTACATGGAAACATAAATTCATTTATTCCCACATGCATACCCTTCTTGGTATTTGCAAATGACGATACATGTTTGCACATTTATGCAGACATGAAAAGAGATATTAAATCCAACTTATAGTTGAGAGTATACTATACTAAACTCTCTTATAATGTTAGGTCACAGGTAGGCCATTAGGCTACCAAAAATATATAAGACAGGAATTCAAGTACTAACAGTCTAGTACTTGTCAACATGCACCGTGTGCCTGTTGGCAAGTACTAGATTATGAGTACTTGGATCCTGTTCTATATGTATTTTAATACTTATTAAAGTTACGTGTAGGTTGTAATTAATTCTGAATTAAGTATGTACTGTTAATTGCAATCATATTTTATGCCTTGAAAAAGAGGATAAAAGGAGGAAGGAAGTGACGGGAGTTTGTTGTGTTGCAGAATGAGTGAGCAAATGTTTGACAGCCTGCGGTTGGTGTTCATCGTGGTGACAGTTCTCCTGCGCTTTGCAGTCATGCCAGTGTATTTGCAGGCCTACCTCAACATTGCATACCATCGCGTTGAGCAGCAAAAGAAGGAGGCTGGCCGCATTACAAACTTGGAACTGCAGAAGAAAGTGAGTTTAATTACTTTATTTTATTCACATATGGAGAGGTGGCCTAAAGCCATTGTGATCCTCTTCTTCCTTTTTTGGCTTACTTTCCTTTGAAAGATATGCTTATGCAATTGTGCGAATGTTAGTCTGGGATCTTGTATGTACCCCCTAATAAATTTTTAACCACCAAACAGATTGCAATAAAAAATTTTGGGAATATGGATTCACTAACAGTTATTATGATGCTGCTTTTTATAAAAGTGAATATTTTCTACTTATAAAACAGCATATGAGGTGTGTCCATAAAGTAAGTACCAGGTTTTTTATTGATAATTTCTTATGAGATCATGAAAAACCCTAGATGAAGGTTCACTCTTTTCTTAGAAATAAATTTGGTTCGGAAATTTTTTTTAGAAGAGCAAATATCAATTAACTTAATAGGAAAAAAAATTATCGTTAGTAGTGTTGTTTGAACAAATTTATATATTTTGCCATATAATATAAAGTTAAAGACTTGGAAGCACGAAATTTAAAAAAAAAACCGTAGATATTACTTATTATTTTAATATGGTTTTAGTTTCATGTAAATAGGACAAATAGTCTTCGAAGGACAATCGAACTAATGGAATAATTGTAAATTGGGCTTAGGATGTGCTGCTGTTGGTGTGTGGAGGCATACTCTGCAACTACTAACAATGGCCACCTGCCGTGACTACAAACTTGTCAGGTTGAGGGGTTCAGTGCCAGAGGGAGCTATCCCTCATATATATACAGTGGAACCTCTATCCATAGAATTTCAGGGGAGTGACAAAATATTCTATAGATGCGGACATTCTGTATATGTGAACTTGACATATTAGTCAACTAAAAAAAACCCAACCTCATTAAATTATGTTTTGTCAAGTTTAACTAAAAGAAAACAATACAAATAGGAATTTTAAATAAAATATTTATAATACAGTAGAACCATGTTATAAAGTTCTCAAGAGAACCAAGAAGTCTTGACCTTATATGTAAAAAAAAAACACAGATAAACGATCCACTCTAATTTTTTCCGGTATTCACACTCAAACTTAATAAAAACCGTATTTTAACACCTCTTTTGAAACCACGCGCACAGGAAATAGCTGCCGACATGACTGAAGTATTATCCATAAAGCTACTAACAATAGTCACATTTACTAGCTAAGAAATAAAAATGTCTTGAATATTGTGATTGATAAAGTGCAGTGAATATGTTTCCTTAATTTTGCATTGCCTTATTTGTTAACTTTCCAGGCATTTTTATTAGAGTTACATTTATACATATATGGATTCGTAATTCTCATGAAAAAATATTCAAGTGAAAAACTTGCGAGTGTTGTTGGCAATGTCGCATCGCGAATCAATATCTGGAAAATATGACACCGCTGTTTCTTGTGGTTACTGGTTGTTACCAACATGGCTGCCACCGTAAACATTGCAATTGCTTGCTGAACGTCTAATAAAACTTCTACAGTACGTGTTTCATACACATATGTACTGTATTTCCACTTTTTTCAGTTTTTTTGTATTTTGTGCTCTCTAAATACATGATGTTTAGGCTGAGATATCTATTGTTATTATTTATTATTTTTGTTACAAAAAATGATTTAAGTGCGACTTTGTGATGAAGTCAACAACAGGTTTGTTCGTAAGTGGTAACATAAATATGACTAAACGCAGGGCAGTGAGACGTAAGCAAAAACAATGTGTGTTGAAAATTTATTTTATTTGTGTTGTATCTATAGTATTACTTGTGCATGTGTTCATAATGTACTGTATACTGACTTTGTATGCCATGGTGAGTACAGTTTCGCATGTATGGCAATATTGAAGTAAAATTTTGTGTGAATTTGTTTTTGGTGAACAGTCTATCTATAAAAAGATATGTTCTTAAATAATTTATTTTTTACCATTTTGCCGACTAGTACAACACAGTAGATGCGTAGCACCAATAATATTTGTAGATACTTATACTTTTTTTTAAATTCTTTGTTGTTAAATGATCAGAGCATGCAATTTTTGGCAATACTACAGAAATTTTTGTTTGATCAATAGGATAAAAATTAAATTTTGAAGTTCGGCAAAAACTGACTTTTTTTTAGCATTATTTACATAGGAATTTTGTTGGGACCACTGAAAATTTTCTGTGGACATGGGCTTTTCATCCATCTGTGTTTGATGGATGGAGTTTCCACTGTATTTATGAGAAAAAATAAGTTTTAGTTGAATAGTTACATTAGGAAAAAAAATGTATTGAGTTACAATTGTTTTTAGTTCAATACTTGATACACATTTTGTGGTATCCTAAAAATCTAAGGAAGGAAAAATATGTTAATTTTCATATTGATGTAGCACTGCAAACTGAACTGTATTATATAGTAGAGGAACATACATATGTTGAAAACAAGTTATAAAGTGAAATACTTAGAGCTGCATATTCATAGTATATTCTCAAATAAGAATCATATTATGTTGCGCGAATTCCTGTAAGAAACGTACACAACAAAATATTAAGTGCAGTGTATCATTTCCCTTGTCAAAAGTATGGCTGACAGTAAAAGTGGCAGGTACTTTATATTTTATCTAAGCCAGTAAGTACTTTCTAATGTGTGTCCTGATACACAACTGATAGAACTATTCCCACGAGGGGAAAATTTCTGCTCTTAATCCTTGTTTGCTTTTACCATCATTAAAATGCTGAGGTTTTGAAACTTTTATTTTTGGTTTACTTCTCATTCACAAATACTTAACCAAAAGTTCTATATTAAATTTATGTTTAGACCATATAGTGGCCATAGAGCAGACACAAAACAAGCCATATCTGGGGCAAATGAAAATTTGCAGGAGAAGCCAGTTGCAGCATATGCAGTATCTCACAACCAGAGTGTGAGGCTGTACCTCCTTCTAATAATAGCACAGAACTGCGACGCTAGGAACTGGCCCACCAATGCATTACCAAATCCAGGCAGACAACTAGCTTGAACATGATAACACCTCCGCCACATTTCAAATTTCCCGCCTCACATTAGTTTGCCTCATGGCCGCTAGGTTCACTGCTTGGCAACCACCGCTCACCAGACTGCAGTGTACCAGCGCTCGCCACCTGATGATGCTGGTCCAACCAGCAAAATATTGTGTGACCATGCATCGACGTGGAAAATGTGTTTTTCTGACTTTTGTTCATGTGTGTGTATCTACTTGTACCGCCCTGTGAGTGCTTGTGCTTTCTGCCTACCTTTTATAATGTAATCAGTAGACCAACGGCCTATTGACGCCAAATAACTTTTGTATAAAAATGTCAAACAGGACTTCACAGGTTTATTTATAATTTTATAATTTGAGGAAAGTTATAAAAAATATAAACTGTTCCTTCAAGTTTAAAATTATAAAAAATATAACCTGCTTTCTTTAACATTTTCCACTGATAAAGTTGGTGAGCTTATTCAAAACAGCACCTGCCCTTTATTGTAGTCATGGCATACAGAGAGGTAAGGCATGTTATAGCTTAGTTGATTCTAACGTGCAAAGTTATTTCCATTGTGAATTTGATCTAATGCAGTATTGTATTGTACTTGGCAGTAAGTAAAATCTGAAATGTCCATTATTTTAGTATCGTAGTGGTACAATTTTTTTTCCAGATTGCAGCTGTGTTTTACTACCTCTGTGTTGTTATGCTGCAATATGTTGCACCACTTTTGATATGCTTGTACTTGACAGTCACGTACAAGACATTAGGTATGTATAACACATCCTTATTGCTTCCATTATATCTATATTAATTTGTTGCCAACCTTATCATGCAAGATAAATTATTATCCATTGAATTGTAGCAGTGACAATTTAGTTTTTTTACAGATACCGGTACAAACCAATACTCCCTTGCTAATATAGGTGATATCCAATACTGGTACAATGAACTTCACAAAGTTGACTGGGACAAAATCACTTTGCAATAAGTGTTGTTATTTCCTTGGGTTGTTTGAGCGAAGTAGGTAAAATAAAGGGTTTCTTTAACATTTCTTTTATAACTTAATCACGACTTTCTGTTTTATGTGACAGGTTTTCACTTGATTAAGTTTCTGCTGATTGCCCCAAAACTTCAGGCGGCGTTGTTGCGTATGTCTTGAAAACATGTAGCCGTAGTTTTTATTTTATTATTATTTTGTATAATATCTTACATTACAAGGTAGCACTTCAAAATAGAAGTGGAATGAAGCTGACTGTCTTTCACGCACCATAACACGCATTTGCAGTTATTATTACACAATGCCTTATTTTCATTGCTGAAATTCTACATATCAATTTTTCAATTCATGGCAAATTTTTTGAACATTAAACAAAATTAAATCTTGTACATAGTATTATAGTTGGTATAGAACAGCAGTCACCGCAAAATTTATTGTTTTTGATTTTATTGTCTATGGAGTTATTGTGTATTAGGTTATATGTATTAATTTATCGTGTATTGAGTTACTTATTGTCTATTGAATTATTGTCTATGGAATGTTTTGTTGAAAAAAATAGCAAGTCAAATAACTTTGGAAAGATAATGTCAGAATTATTTGTATATTTGTCAAGTTTATATGATTTAATTTCTTCAATAACCATAGATAGTCATAATTTCAACTGTAATTTCAAATAATAACAAACTTTTTCCATGTAACCGTTAGTCTGTGAAAAGAGAGTACTTTAAAGAAATTGACTTAGTATTTAGTCACAATCTCTTTACTACAGCAACAATTTGTTTTTTCTATACTTTCTGGTAAAATGTAATGACACCCTATTAATAGAATCTAAATTGGAGAGAGAAACTGCAAAGGAGAAAATTATTATTATTCCTTTCACATCCTAAAAGAACTGTTACATTATAGTTTATTGTGGGAACCTGGTGTGGAGCATAAAAAGTATAGTATGGAGAAAGCCTGGAATGTAAAATATTGGCTTTAACACACCAATTTTGATGCCTCTGAGTTTCGTGGGACCACAGGCTTTGACGGTGGCCCAGAGGTTGATGTGATCTTCCTGGTGGTGTAAATCCAAGGATCAGGTGGCAGGTAGGAAGGTGTGGTAAGGGTGTTAGTACTGCACCAGGCACCAGATATGGAAGTGACCCACTCAATCACTCCCACCCCTAACTGTCTCGTAGCCTGGCTCTTATTCCCTACCGTCACTCTTGTCGGGTACCGCCTGGTATGTCTGACTGGGGTTATTAAGGTAGGCAAAATTGTGGGTTAGGACAGCGGTAAACCAAGGTTGAATTGAGGTTTGAACTACACTCTGTCTCTCTGCAATAATGAATGCCAAATTAAAGCTGCTGCAGGTTTTATTGCTCTAAAGGCAAAAGGCATAACATTCATGGCATGAATATCTAAATGGTACAGTAGCAATTAAAATGTTTGCTCCTTTTCACTAACTGACACACAACGTGGTGTAAACTAGGGTGGCACTGCTAGCACAGTGGCCGAGGACTTTGCTACTACTGGTTCTCTAGACCAGCGTTTCCTAACCTTTTTCAGCCACAGACCCCTAGGAAATCAAGCACAATTTTCAAGGACCCCCTTAATAAAAAAAAACAGCAAAAAATTTTAGACTATTTATTTAAGTACTACAAATACAAAAAAAAAAAACTTTTTTATATAAAATACGTTAATGTGAAGGTTGGTGCAACTAAATTAGTGACATTCGGGTTGACGTTACTACATACTAAGTTGTAATCTCAAATAGGATTCCACTTGTAATCTGTTTCTGTATTTGTTTTTAGTATATACAAGAGCAGAGAATGCCTTTCCACAGTATGTGGTTGAGAAAAGCAGTAAATGTTTCAGTGCTTCTTCTTTACATTCACCCAAAAACTTGATAAAGAAGATTCTTTGAAATTACGTTTCAAGGCTGAATCACAGGATATTTCTATTAATTGGTTTTACTGTGCCATTGTCAAGCCAGTAATATCAGTAACATCTGTGTTAAAAGGGTCTAATATCCAATTTTTATTTTTGTCGGGTACTGGAAAATAATCCCGAAACGAAGACCTCAAAGCGCCGAGGTGTTTAATCATTTCTTCTTGTACTTGTGTTGGCAACATTGCTTCACCAGAGGACGAAAAATGCTGACAGTGTAGGAAAGTGATTATAGTTTTTTTGAATTGTACGATTTGTCCAAAGGTCAAGCTTTTTTAGCATCGTTTCAATTTTATCTTCAACTTGGAAGATGTTGTTATCTCTCCCTTGTAGACCCAAGTTCAGCTCGTTAAGGGCACTATCAGCTAAATATGCTGCCATTGTGAGCCATCCAAAGTCATTGAAGTGATCAGCATGTTTATTGACGCAGCCTACAGAATTCGTCAAAAAGAACATTCTGATCTCATCTCTCAGCTCAAAAACACACGACACAACTTTGCCACGAGATAACCAATGCACCTCAGCATGCAATAACAACTGCTTGTGAATGCTTCCCATTTCTTCACAAATGATACCGAAAATATAGGAATTTAGAGGCCTAGCTTTAATACAATTCACCACCTGCACTATGTCGTCTAACACTGTTTTTAATTTTTCTGGCCTATTTTTAGAAGCTAATGCCTTCCTATGAATGCAGCAATGATGCCAGATAATAGAAGGGATTCATCTTCTTCACACGCGTGAAGTCCTATTCATGTACCGGTCATAGCCCGAGCACCGTCGGTGCTAACTGCCACACATTTATCCCACGTTATTTCATGAGTGGACATAAAGTTGTTCAATACTTCAAATATTGCTTCACCTGTAGTGTGCGAAGGCAGAGGTATACAGAATAATAAATCCTCACTTACGCTGTCGTTGTGTATGTAACGAACATATGCAAGCAAGTTTGCACCATTGCTAATATCTGTGCTCTCATCTAATTGCAAAGCATAAAATCTGCTCGCTTTAGCGTTCAAAATCAGCTCCTCTTTAACATTTCCTGACATTTCATCAATTCTCTTCTTCACTGTGCTGTTGGATAACAATATAACGTCCAATTATTTTGAAGCTTTGTCTCCCAACATAGCAGAAACCATAATTTTGACGCACAGTAATATTAATTCTTCAGCAATGGTGTGGGGCTCACCACTTTTTGCAACTAACAAGGATAGTTGGTAGGACGCTAATACAGCCCTTTTGTTATTGGTCCCAGTAGCAGTCTTAATCATTGTTTTTTTGCTTCGTTCTAATTCTGAGGCTTTAATTTTGAAAAAGCTTTAGATTTGTCACGAAGTTCTTAGTATTTTGTTTCTAAATGACGTCAGAGTTTGGCCGGTTTCATTGACTCATTCGACAAAACTTCGTAGCATATGATGCACTGAGGTCTTTCTTCCCCGTTTAGATAGGTACTTGTGAAACCGAAAGCTAAGTATTCGTCGCAAAACTTACGACGTTTAACCTTTGAAGTCGAAGGCCTTTCAATTGCTTCGTCTAAAGCGGAGTCACTTGGTTTTAACCAGCATTTCATTGTCACAATTACTCGAAAAATGTAATTTCGTTATACTTATCTCCAACGCAACACAAAACTAAACATGCACTAGTCGCGGGCAACGGGCGTAAGTGTCGGGTGCGGGCGGTGCGGTGGGGGGAAGAGTCACGGCCCGCACTCACTTATTTCACTCACTTCAGTCAGTCTCGCACACCGCCCGCTGGCGCACGTTCGTCGTGCTAAGTAAGCGTAGCGATTACGAGACTTTTGGTGGCATTTATTTATTATTGTTAAATGGTCCGGAGATGAGACTGCAGACCCCCATACATATACTCGCGGACCCCCAAGGGGTCCGCGGACCCCAGGTTAAGAAACACTGCTCTAGACAAAGGTGTCCAGACTTCTCAAGAGGAAGAGAGAGCTATGGAAGGGAAGGTCACTGGAGATCAACTGGTCTTTTTCAGCCTGCAACGCTATATATATAGTTGTTGCGATGGGCCAGGGGTGTACAGGGGTCTCGGCTCACTCGGCCATACCCACTTCATCTTGGCAGCGCAGCCAAACTATGCATAAAAGAGGGGTTGGTGGTGGGTGGCATGTCTACCGGCCACTGTAGGGAGTAGGTTTGTCCGTGAAGTATCGATGTTGGCTATGGGGCAACATTCCCTCGCCTATCCTTCCCTGGCCGGTGCACTGACATCTGGTAGAACCGCAGGGTTAATGAGACAAGCTTAGAGGTAAGGGGGTGAGGGTTGTTAGTAGTCACAGGTGTAACATGCGTAAATTCTTCACCCCCCTCTTTGTGATGCTGAATCACTTTGCCTGTAAGGTCTCATGGTAGCGGCTTGCTGCTTTTCTCTTTGCTGGTATTCCGGGTATGGATTGGACATTGTTTCGCTTCTGTAGCTGCTGCTCTTCTGTTTGTGGAGCAGGGTGCTGTAGGTGCATCATTCTTCTTGCTCGTAACGTTATTGTTTACAACTCGACCTGAAGGCTTGGGTGCGTACAAATTCTTATTTATTTAACACTTCTGCAGTCTGTCCTGTAGTCTGGCTAGTATACAGTAGAAACCCGTTTTTACATTACCGCTTTTTACATTTTCCTGCAAATTACACCATTTATTTTTGGTACCGTTTTACCTCTATTTGATTCAATATACCTCTTTCTCGCTAATTACAATACACAATATTTTCGTTTCCCGCTATTTACACTATTTCTTTACGTTAACACAGCAAACAAAATACTCTAAATATCGTTTCTCACTTGTTTATTTTCTGAACACGACTTAGCATGGAGAAGTGTATACAGCTATTTTTACGATCGGTGTTTACAGCGTTCGCAATCTCATAGATGAAACGCTTGTCATTCGGAACTCTGCGCCATGTTGTTGGCCACTTAGTTGCTTTAGATCACGGGACAGCGCCACTGTACTCTTAACACTAGCGCTCGTAGTTCACAGCACTCCGTTTGCGACGTGGCAAAGGTAGCCGATTCTTCATGACAAAGAGTCCAATTGTTTGCTTTGATTTCTTTCAACAAGAAGTTGCACTTATTGAAATACCTACACATCTATGGCTGGTTTTTTTTATTTGTGTATTTGTGTGGTGTGGTGTGCTTGTTAATACGAAGGAAAAAGAGACTAAATATAATTGTTCCATCCAAGCCAATTTACTATGGCGTCTAGTAAAATGTCTGACAGTCGTAAAAGAAGAGTGTTTTCAATTGATGAAAAGCTCAAAATTTTAAAGTGTGTCAGTGAACATACCAGGACACGTGTCTCCCTTGCGGATAAGATGGGTATCTCAATTTCCACAATCAATACAACTGTGAAAAATTGTTCAACCATTGAACGAAAATATTTCCAAGTATCAAATTATGAAAAACTTTTAAAGGAGTATTTTGTGGGTGCAAGGGCCGCAAATGTTCCAATTAATGGAGTTTTATTGCAAGAAAAGGCACAAGTGATGTCTATCAAACTGGGCATTGACAATTTTTGTGCATTTAATGGTTGGATTGACAGTTTTAAACAAAGGCATAACCTTGTTTACAGGGCTATTTGTGGAGAAAGTTCCAGTGCGCATGCTTTGGATGCTGCAATGGGAGTGAAAACCAGAAAATTGTGCTGTTTGTTGACCGGTGTTCATCTTACATGACACTACGAAACATCAAGCTGGTTTTCTTCACTGCCAACTGCACAAGTGAGCTGCAACCTTTGTACTTGGGAATTATACATGCCTTTAAGTCCCAGTACAGAAAAAGGTTGATCCAAAAAAATTCTGTCTCTTATTGACAGTGGACAAAATCCACATGACAAGAAGATAAGCGCATTGGATGTAGTCCACATTATTTCTCATGAATGGAAGGATGTTTCACAGTAAACAATTGCAAACTGCTTTAGGAAAGGTGATTTTCCATGTTCGGTGGTTGGCAATGAAGATGAAGAAGATGAGGCTGTTGAAGTAGATGACTGGGGAAAAATAGAGACAAATGTATCATTCACTTATTTCGTCAACATCGACTGATGACATGATAACCACTGGAGAACAGTTAGTTGAATGGATTGTAAGTTCCCGTGTAATGGAAAGTCGAGACCATGAAGACGACGAAGAAGAGGAAGAAGTGCATATGTCCAGCAAACATGAGGCTTTACAAGCTGTAGTGAGGACAGTATGTTCGATCAGCTGAATGTACTTGACAAAAATATTGAACATGTTAGCAGTCAGCAGCTGAAGCAGACAAAATCTAAGACGTACTTTCAAAGTCTAATTCAATGGAAAGTGTGATGATCAGTTGTAATGCATTAGTAAATAATCATTCTAAATTTGTATTACCTTGATTCTTATTGTCGTGTTTTATTATGAAAATTATAATTTGCAACAGAAGTGTTTAAGAAAGTTCTAGGCAAAATTATTTCTAAGTATGATTATATTTGTCAGTTTATTTGTTCTATCTTCAATATTTGCCAATGTTACATACTTTCTCTTTGCTATACATATATTTTTTAATCAATTTGTAAATCTATTTGATTTTATTTTGGTAGAGCTTTCCATGTTTGGCAGTTTTTTGTAAAAAAAAAAAAAAAAAGTTTGTATAGTATTAATGGTATGTCAATGTTGATTTATTACAACTTCATTAAATTTGAAACACTTTACTGCATTTCTCACATTTTACACTTTCATGCTTCCTGTTTTTTACATCATTTTTGCTGGATTCCTTGAATGGTAAAAAAAAAGGGGGGGGGTTTGTACATGACTCACACAAATAATTAATATTAATACACCGATAACAAAATCTGAACTGCATCTATTACATTTTTTTTCTCCTCCTGTTTACATGTTAATTTTTATATTCATGCAGTCTTCTTTAATTTACAATAATTTACACTCCTAATGAATTCTTTGTTTAAAATAGAAATGTTCCGATACGTAACCTTTTATTAATGTATCTGTATCGGGAATGGTATCAGGACGATACATTAGTATCGGTAATAGACAATGAAATCAGGTTATTGCTTTCTTTAGCCACAAAAATTATATGGTGTGGCACGTTTTACAAAATTAATCAGCCCTGTAATTTTTTACGGAAATTGGAACCAACAACCGACAAAAAGACCTGGATAAAGGCGAACATCACAGATTTTCTATCACGCTACTCATGATTCGCTTACATCTGTTTACAAATAAATGGCTATAGTTCATAGATGTATATATCATGGATGCAGGTGGAAAATTTTCATTTTGCTGTGCTCTGGCTGGCGATATTGCGAACTACAATCAATACCATTTCGAATATTTACGTTGACTTCTTGCGGCTGCACTGAGAAGTATTCTGTAACCTGAAATGTGTTCTCTAATCTTGCACGTATATGTTTGGAATTTTTCCTTGTTGTCTGTTATTATTATTATTACCGTCTGGAATGAAAAGCGGAACCACACCAAACTGAAATGTATGCTTTTATACTTAAACGAACATATTGTGAAAATTTGAATATTGTTTGAAAATATTTTAAAAATAACTTTCACAGCAGGAAATAAATATTGCAACCTGTAACTGTTGTAAAGTACGTATTTATGTTCCAGACGGTGTGCTGCAATAAGATGCACATAAAAACGTAAATAAATCAGAGGAACAATACATTACTACAAACGAGCAAGTGAAAAGACACAGAGTTGATAAAAGTTGAAAGCCGGCGTATGCAATTACCGTCTGTATGGACTATTGGTAAAACTTATTAAGTCATCATCTGTGGTCATGAAATACTTGTTGCTAGCGGACACAACTCTGCAAAATTACTGAGCATCTGAGCACAATCCTTATTGTTTTTTGGTTTATCATGTTATTTTACGCTTAAAATGCATGAATTGTTATGTACTGCGTTAAAATGTCTAGTGTGTGGAAATACTTTTCTAAAGACTTGACGGATGTAAGTAAAGCAAAATGCAACCATTGTGGTAAAATAGTGTCTTGGGGTGGTAAAGATAAAAGCTGTTTTACCACATCAAATTTAAACAAGCACCTGAAACATTGTGACACATCAAAATATGTTGAAAACTGCGAGCTTAGAAACGAGCAAGAGGGAATGGCATTGGTATCACATTGGTATCGGGGTATCAGCATTGGTATTGTGGTATCTGTATCGGAAAACATGGTATCAGAACAAGTCTGGTTTAAATCATGCTTCTTTGCTTCCTGCTTTCCCCTAGTTGCGGTTGCGTACACACTAGCTTGGCGTAAGGCCTGTTTATGCTCATTGCCAGGCAGTATTTACTGGTATAGGGCTCTGACCTATACTTTATGTTAAATGTCGACTCATATACCTTGGCAAACAATCCTTATTTCTTAGTTAATTTTGAGGAGCTTCCTCGCAAAAAGCTACTTACAAATACCCTCTTTATTATATCATTATTAGTCCAATTTTCCAGAAAGAAAGAACATATTGCCAATATATTACCTTTGGTGGTTGAAGGCCTCTGCCTATGTGACATTATCTTGGTACTTACGGGGGCTACTTCTCTCACCGCACTGGCTTCTTGGTGGATCACTGTGGGTGTTGGCTGGCTGGCCACTGGAATGGTAGTGGGCAACACCATGTAGTTTTGCTTGTGGAAACCAGGTCATGTCTACCCTCGGTCTGCACTCTGGCGCCATGGCTTCTCTCTGTGGGCTGAAACGTGAGACTGCTGCTTCATGGGTGACCCTCGGCAGCTATGCCAGGGCTGTTCCCACCTGGCTGGAACCTGACATGTCTGCGGCTAGGACGGCTGAGGCGGATGTGCCTTCAGCCGAGGTGGGTGGTATGTGGCAGGTTACCCTCCTTCCCCTCGACCAGTTGTCGCGATGCCATTTCTGGAGGTGGGTTGGACTTTGGTAGAGGCTTGGTTTGGGGACTTTCTTCCTTTGGGGCTGGAATGAGGAATGGACACTCGCGGTGACTAGAGGGTTCCTCACCTGGTGCTCTTCGAACATCTTTGGATGGGTGCCGCGAGCGCACCACAGTATCGGAGATATGCAATGTGTGTGCTGGTGAGGCAGACGTGGTCAGCAGGTCCGAGGACGGCACAGGACCCTCCAGGGTTCTTGCCAGGTTTGCCAGGGTACGACTCTCGGGGTGGCATGCATTGGCCGTTGTGGTGACGCTCGCTGTAGAAGCGGTTCAGGAGTTTGCTGCGTGCTCGTTGGTTGATCTGCTGCTTGAAGTGGGGGGCTGCAAGGCCCTTGAGCTGCTGGTAGGTCGGCTGAAATGCAGCTTGTTTCTGCCCACAATAAGCTCAGATGGTTGTACATCAACTTCCCACTCAGGTGACATTTTACACCTTTTGCCTCTGAGTCTAAAGGAGGTACCACAGAGGTCTCTGTTGGTGGGGTTAGCCCCTACCCATGTGGTAGTGGAGTATGTATTTCTGCGGGTCGTCTCTGTCCTAGGCTTGGTATTCCTCTGTAGTTTTAAATAGTTGTCCTGCCGTTATGTTGGAAGTGGAGGTTGGTTTCTGCCCTCAGTTTCTTCATCTTTGGTTGTGGGTCCCTCCGCATGTAGGTATTTGGGCACTTACAGGTTTAAGTTGGCTGCGGGCTACCTTTTTGGTATGACCCTACTTGTTTTCTGTCCATTAGATGTTGCATTGTCTCTCCACAATTTGGCATAGCCCTTCCCTTTTGGGTGGAATCCAGCATGAAACTTCTCGCTGGTTTTGGTCAAGGGGTGGCTCCAGAGTATCACATTGCTTCTTTCCTTCAGAGGTGGGAGTTGGTTTTTTTATCACGTTAACGTCAACAAACAATTGAGAAAGAAATACAACTGTGATTTGATCTATTGCTCGCACACTGTATATCAATTTATCGCCCGCGGCATGACAAGGTGCACTGTCAGATAGCTTCGACGTATTGCAGTGTACAAATTGCGAAATTTTATTTCTAAATGTGAGCATGTATGTGAAATAGTTGTGTTATATTTTGTTTTAAATTATTACAAAAATTGAATTTATTTAGAGTAGTTTGTGATTGGCTAGACCTAAGACACGTAGAATTCATTGCGAACCACATATTATTTCCCTTGTCAACAGGTGCGAACATAATAGTTTTTCATCGTGATTAATAAACATAGGATTACCCATTAATAGAGCCTAGAAATTTTTGTGAACTGCAAAATAAAGTGAATTAAGGAAAAATACTGACAAATAATTTTTATTCCTCAAATTTTGTAATTACTCTCATATTTGCAAAACATTCATGAATTTGTGTGTTTAAGTGTATTTTTTACCATGAAAACTCTTACAAACATTAAGTTTTACTATTTTCCATTTTTTATACACCATTATCTCTCATTCACTTCACATATTTGTGTGGTGATCACGTTGACTATAAAAACATAAATTAAATTTTACCACCTCACCAGAACGATTCCTAAATTGATCATGCGACGTCTGATTAAAATAGCGGCGACGTCACCCGTCAGAAATAGGTTCCTTTGGTGCAGCACAGAGACACTGGCTAAACTCTCTGACAGAGAGTTTGAATTATCTGTCGCATATTGGTAACCCTGCTGCGGTATAGGGTGGGGCTTGTAGCCGTCGACACGGCACAAAGTCAGGTGTGGTGATGACAGCTTTATGCACTGACGGTTTGGACAAAGGCACTCTTTTACGTGCAGTGGACTTAACTTCACCCAGGGTACATCCTGGCTCTGCAGCTGCTGGCTGGAACTGGGGCCCTGTCCTGGGGCGGCGGTGTTGCTACTGGCTGGGCTGCTGGTCCTCACAGGCCGGAAGTAGGGGCAGGCGATGCCCAGTGGCACTGGAAGGCCCAGTCGTACTACGAGCAGGTGAGGCTCTCCGGCAATCTTCTGGGGCGGCTGGGAAAGAGAGCTAAGGGGAACTGGAAGGTGAGGTCTCGCCAGTTGTCTAGCGGCATGAGCTCGGTCTCCTTGGGGAGGGGCTGCTTAGGGCAGATGGCACTGGATTGCAGGGGTCCTAGTGGTCAGGGCTCTACCATACGTTTGCACCAGGTACCTTTGTGTTCCTGGTCCACAGTATGGGTGGCCGAGTACTGTTTGATGTTTTTGTGACATACGTGCGCTTGGTTAAGGGTAGCCTGCAGTTCTACACTAGTTTCGGCAAAGTGGTTTCAAGACGCAGTTTCCTGCTGCTCCTTGGAGAGTTTGACGTCTACGAGGATGGAATTCACAATCACCCTAGAATAAGCACATGGGTTAGGTAAGAATACGTGTTTATTCCCCAGAGGAATAGACATGGGGCACCTTACTATCTCCTAGCTATCAGAGAACTGAAACCGGCGGAAGTAAGCTATGGTAAACCAGGTGAAGGGGACCTGGGGCAAAACTAAAAAATAGCAGAAAAGGCTAGGTAGAGTTATTATAACAACCAAAATTAATCTATACTGTTGTCCAGAAGAGACTCGGGTTTTACTACCAAAGTGGTAGTGATTTTATGAGGTGGTCGAAGACTTCTTTGGGGGTTTCTGGGCGAAGGTGTGGAAGGCTGGTTGATTTCTTGTGAGGAAAGCGGTAGGCAGAGAGCTCCAGCACACGAGGTGGTGGAGCGAGCTGCAGAGTATACAACAGACGTTTTGGGGCTGCTTCCAGCAGCTGGTTGGATATCTTCGGGCGAGAGCTCCTACCTTAGCAGTCAGGCCGCGTTCTCTCGGGAGAGGCTGAGCTGGAAGTGGCAGTTTCCTTCTGTGCGGATTGCGTCACTCCCGCTAGCTTAGGGGCAGCACTGGGCTTCGCTGCTGGCTTCTGTCGCACACTGTGGTATTACCAGACACGTGATGTCTGACATAAGGGCATAGATGGCCGTAGGCTGCAGTGTCCTCAGGTGCCCCTTGCCTAGATGTGTGCATGTTGGCTCTGGAAGTAAGTCATCCTTGGTTCAAACCCTGCTCGGGGTGACGCGATGTCACATGAAGACGAGGCAGTCGTAAATAATTATTATGTCAGTACACGTTACGGGTTAAAATAATGATAATGCTACCCACTTGTATCGTTTATCGGATTTTGCGTCGATCGAAGTATATTTTGGTGCAGTCACCTAAGATTTCCAGCAACAATAGTTTTTAAGCTGTTTTTTAAAGCAAACGTCTAGTAACTGGATGTGAATGTCATGCGTGCCGCCAATTATCGCTGCTCTGTGGCGTGTAGTCGTTTCTTCCCAATACGTGTGCGGCGTGGTGCGACGTGCGAATCTGGCATACTATCTCCCCTACGTGCCTGACGAGATGGAAATTGGTTTCCTAGTAACAGCGTGGCGACCTAGCATCCTCTCTCTTTCCTTTCTCTTTTTGTCTCTCTTAGCCACGCAATTTTCTTCCTCTCTTACATGCTTTCAAGAGGGGAAATTGTTGTCTAGCAAAAGAACAAGTGCGTCCTTTCTCTCTGCCGCTAACCCTTACATGCCTGGAGACAGTGCAAGTACAGTGTGCTCGCCGATCTTAGAATTTTTATGGAAATTTTTGTTGCTCAAATAGTTGCACCTATCATCAGTAGTATTTCAAAGCAAATGGCTTTGCCTGAAAATGTTACGCAATACATTTTAACGAGGAATTTTGTAATATTTGCAAAAATGTTTTCGTTTGTTATTAAAGGTTATTTTTACCCATAAAGTTTGGTGTTTAATTGTATCTGGCCTAAAATCAACACTTTTTTAAAACAAAATATTAATTTAACTTAATGGACAGCATCTTTGCAAATATAATTATATGCCCAGAAGTATATACTTGACCTCCCCTTATCACCAGAAATTGTTTGAACATCGATTGACTTGTATTACCAAGCATACAGTTCATTTTCAGTAACTTCCTCCAGGGAAATTGGAAGATTTATATTAATTTATTATAATAAACACGTGTCTTTTGACTAATTTGATCTCCTGTAAAGGGCCTATTCAACACCTTTTGCTATCTAATGGGTAAGCACTGAGCCCAAGTGCAGCGTAACTTGCGACAGGGAAAATCAGAGGACGTGGTTTTTTGAATGATTAATAATTAAAACAGTGAAGAAATAACTTTTAGTTGCCGTATTTGTTTATTTTTGTCTCAAAATTCAGTTCTTTTTGCAGTGATATATAATTAATTACTTTAAAAGTCAGACATTTGCCACGTGCGTAAGGTGTCACCAACATGGACTGAGGGGAGGGGTACTTTGTTTACCCCTCGCGCTGCTTCCCCTTCGCCGTTACGCCTGCCGTGAACACACTGTCCAATCAATCATCTCTCCATGCGTGCTCAGCTGATTGAATGCATGCGGGACATTGAAAATTTGCCTTGCATTCTGTGTCAAATTATTTTTATTTTCAGAGGGTTTGGAAGTTTTAGGTCGGTTTGCATTTAGTGTCGGATTATAATCAATTATATACTGTATTTTGAGATCTTATATTCTTTATTTAAACAATTTGAGGTGAAATCTATTTTAATGTATTATTTACAGTAATACTTTTTTTTTTTTATTCCCATTTTTATTGTGTTTATTAACTAAACTTTATTCACAGATAATGTACAGCTCTCATTATCCTCAAAATGAAGTATAATAAGGTCAGAAATTGTATTTTATTGATGTACATCTATTAAAATCCCGCATGTATGGAAATTTTTTGACAGTCCCCTGACAAAGGGTAGGTAATAAGTCGACTGTATTAGGTCATGTACAACTTGTATATAATTCATAGATGTCAATAGATTTTGTTTGACCAAAATTGGTTCAGGGGTTTTTATTTTAGGCTATCGTAACCTCAATGCTATACACCTTGGTAGGCGTCCTAGTATTACAGATGCCCGCCGCGGTACTCCACTTCCCAAGTATAAGTGCGCCTCTCCATACATTCTATTTTTAGCTGCAGCGCTCGGAATGATGTTATAATTTCAAGGTCTTGATGTGGATGTTATGCTAGCTCTTCACTCTCGTGGAGGCGACGCGAGGAGACGTTTTACGATGTTAGGCGAGGCGACGCGAGGAAGTATGCGATCACATTCTCGCCTTTGCTCACTTACTCTCTGGACGCAATGGACATGGTTGGAGTGACTGCTGACGCGACTTTGTGCGCCTTTGCATATTAGAACCGGAGAAAGTTTCAATCATAGCAATGACATGCATTTCGCTGCATAATTTTCTTCGAAGAAGTACAACTTCTGCGGCAATATATAGCCCTCTAGGTACCATAGACATCTATGATAACAATGGAACACTAATTTGACCCGGGTCCTGGAGAGATGAAGTTGATGAAAATGGTGCCATAAGGGCTATTAATCAGATACCACGTAGATCAACATTAAACGCGATACAAATAAGAGAAGAATTTGTTTCATACTTTGCAAAAAATCCTCAAATAATATTATAACTGTGTTTCTTAACTGATAGTACTAATTACATTTGAATTATAAGCTTTTAAACAATAATTATGATAGCTAATATATTATATGGTTAATATTTAGGTACCTATGTATTAAGTAGGTAATAATAATAAAAAATAGAAATATATATATAGTTTTATTGTAACATACTTGTTCGCTGTCAATCGTTGTGGAACAGTCGTTAATGCCTCCCAAAAAACTTTCAAGCTGGTCATATAAAAACCAGATTGGCTTGTAAATGTCATCCTGGCCGGCTCCTGATTTCAACTATCCTTTTTTCTTTCTGAGATGTCCTCAAAACGCCGCCAATATAGATTTTTTTTTTGTTTTTTTATTTTTCTATTTGTATCTGCAAACTCACACTTATTCTCCTCCACGCATTGTTAACTTTGATTTTGCCTTTGTGATTATGGTTTTTTGTATTCCGTATAATTGGTTCCGTTTGATATAATTCAACAAATTTGACTAAATTGTTGTGGGTCCACTCGTTTGTAATTTTTAAATTTAACAAACTTACAACCTCCCTCTACGAAGTCTGGTTGCATACTGAGTGAGCGCGAGTGTGAAGTCGCTGCGGCTTGCCTCGCCTTCCCTCACAACTCGCGTCCTTTGACTCGCGCAAAAAACCGACACGGCAGAGCGCAAGCGAGGCAAGGCGTGGCGTGACGAGGGGACGGGAGTGCATCAACTTCATTCTCTTGCTTGCCTCCCCTCGCGCCGCCTCCACGAGAGTGAAGAGCTACGTTTAGAATTTCAAGGTCATGAGGTGTGCATTGGTTCTGTGACATAATCAGCTGTGATGGTATATAAGTGAATGCAAGAGTGTCACAAGTCACTTCATTCCATGTCAGTAGAGAAAACACATTTACTACAAGAAAATAAATAAGTGCATCAGTCTCAGCTCAGCACCCTGCACTAACCCTTGAAGGAATGTAGCGATTGTGAGTGAGCTTCCTTAGGGTAATGTCCAACATGCCACGAAGACACTACAGAAGGAGAAGATACTGTCCAAGGAAGATTTTTTGGAATATTAGATTACCTCAGTCCACAGGTGGAACAAAGTTTGTAATTGTGTTTACGTATACTGTAGATGCATTTTGTAAGTAGGTAAAATTGGATTGGTTAGTTTATGCTACAAGTGTGCAAAGCTTAAAAATTTTAAAATATGATTAAATGTTTACTGGATTCATATTTGCTTTCGAAATGTTTGAAGATTCAATGTCGTTCACAAACCTACAAAAGGAAGGCGTCCTCTTCATCACTATTGTGCTGTGTGCTAGAATCTGCAATGGCCATTTATGCTGAAAGTATCAAGAATTATGCTGCACTAAATTAGAATCTTTTAAAAACATTAATATTAATGTGTATTAAATAGGAAGTTCTTATTTTCGAGATAAAGATGTTGATATACGACGTACAGTAACTATAAACAAACACTGTTAATTGATTGGCAGCAATGTGAAGATGTTGGTTACAATGGCTGGTTTCTCTGAACACCTTATTTATGACACCAAGCAAGTCATCTGTGCTCATTTTTGTGGTCACTGATCCCTAAACAGCTTTGCATACAGAGAATGTGTTCAAATGCAGTATTTGATGTTTTCATGAGTAGCAACTATCTATTGCTTTGCATCCAATGAAAATTTTGCTGCTAATATGCAGATATCTCATGGCTATACATGTTAACTTCGCAATTTAGTACCATAGCTTATATGCATAGTTATGCTTACCAAGATACTAAGTATCTTGGTAAAACATGTGGAATTATTTCAATCACTTCAGTAGTAACTTATAGTAACTTTACTCCATGCACGACATCTGTTGGCGGAGTGGGAAACTAAACGTGTGTTACAGTAGCTCGCAAAACAACAGTGCGTGCTCCTGACGTTTTTCACTTAGTATTTCATGTGCTTTGAATGATACTTTACTTAATAAATCTAAACACGTCTTACAGCTCAGTTTCAGAGAATGCTGCTAGTAACATTTTGACTCCAAAGGGTTAAATATTCAACTGACATCAAACTTTAACTGATTTTTAGTATATTTTCACTTGTAATTGTTTTCGCTATGGGACATTACTTGCCAACGAAAAAGAGACAAATGTGTTTGCCACATGAAGTGGGCTTTTGTACTCGAGTTTGCTCAGTGTTTGTGCATTTTTTGCGACTAGTAAATATTGTATCTGCACTTTAGGGCTACTATTGTAATTCAATAATACAACCTGTCATTTTCCTACAGGAATTTACTGAAAAATGTATTCATGATCACTGACATTTCTGATCACTTTATGTAGCATCGAGGAAGGTTCATACATGCCTGTCCAGGGTATAATTTTATTCAGAAGACTTCCAACTATTGAAACGTATTAATGTTTAATTTATGAAATGTTTAATTTTTATGCCAAAAGTGAAAAGACATTAATTTCATGTGAAAAATGTGCTTATAGGGGTTTTTTTTTTTTTTGGGTTAGAAATGGTCAGTTGTGATTTTACAAAGATATTGATTTTCACAGAGTGGGATGTAGAAACAGTGACACTTTGTAAAATGTGGGCTAATTCTGTAGTGCTTTATGCACAATTTTTGGTTTTTTTTTGTCTGGGAAAAATGCACATCATATATTAACTAGTGTTATAATATTCAAAATTCAATTAAACTTTGCGAATATTTTGTGATTACAGTTTTTATTTGATTTGTAACCAAAAAATGCTGTTTTGAACACCCCTACTTTATGCCACACCAATAACTTCACAGGGCAAGTGTAAACAATTCTATCAAGATGTCTGTAAATCAAAAGTTATATTAACAGACAAAGGTACATAATTTACTTCAACAGTATGGACTTCTGGATTAACCATACTCTGATTAAGACCAGCAAGTTTCCATAGTCTAATCCTAGTTTATAAGAAAGTTGTGATGAATGCTGCGGATCTTGTGCCTCGATAAACAAAGCTGGTGTAACCATCTGCCCTCTAATGATCTACATAACGATGTTGTTCATACATTGTCTGGCATGACTTGAGCAGATACTCTACATTGGGTGTTATCATGTCTCCCAATTCCCACCTGCTCAGAAAACCCAATAACAACATACCGATTGCCAGTCTGATGAACCAGGAACAGATACTGCAGTTGGTAAAACAGAGACTGTGCAAAGATGCAGATGAGAGGAAGAAGGCACACAAGTTTAGCAGGAGCACAGTTCACAGCCTGGGGAGCTAGTGCTCATAACATTAGTGGCTACAACTGTATTGAGCTTACAGCCATGAGGTGATCTGTAGATTTGACATCACCCATTTGAGATGATACCATAAAATTATCTGCCCAGAGCTATATAGCAGTTAGCAGGCAGTTTTCAGCAACTACCTATCGGTGAAGATATTGCAAAAATATTTCAGATATAACTGTTGTTGATTTACGATTCACCATTTGATATAATTAAATGGCACTGCTGGCTGACGTGACATAGAAAATTCCCTGTAGGTAGAGCATATTATTGCTCAGCCAGGGTCAAAACCATGCCAAAATTGTTAGATTTGCCGCATAGTCGAGTGATGNAATTAAATGGCACTGCTGGCTGACGTGACATAGAAAATTCCCTGTAGGTAGAGCATATTATTGCCCAGCCAGGGTCAAAACCATGCCAAAATTGTTAGATTTGCCGCAGCAAGATACGCTATCCATGTGAGTGCTTCTGCATATTTCTTATGTTTTATCAGTCCCATCATTTGTTGAAACTCCGTCTAAATTGAGTTGCTGTGCTGAAATGATTGGTTTCCAAGAAATATAATAATCTATGCCTGTCGCTCTTGTCATTTCTGCAGATCAACATGGAAGAAATAACAGAACAAGAAGTTTGGATTTTAGTGCTCGCCACAAGGAAATATTCAATTACTGTCCGCCTTTCAAAGAGCAGGAAGTATTTGTGTTTTACTACAAGCAGTTCATAAAGGAATAATTTCAGCAGAAATTTGTATATATATTGAATATGAATTGGGAGTCGAATCCAGTTTGCGCCTTGATGGGAGGCGAGTGCTTTAGCTGCTATGCCAGCCATGGCCGCACTATTAGGCAGAGTTTACATAGCTTCGAAACTGCAGTTATTTTGGGCCAACTGTAAATGAGAAGTTCCCTTACCTGTAGTATTTCTATTCATAATTACCAGTATGATATATCATTCAATATAACACTATATTGTAGCGGTCTGCATGGCCACACTCTCTAAGGTGTTACCATTGAGCTATTAAAATGACATATTTTTTAGGTCAGAAAAGGTGGCATAGAATTGTTATTGAGTTTAATGTATAAATCTGTTTTATTTTAAGTTTGTGAATGGTAGGACTACATGTTTAAAAGCAAATTGAAATTAGTGTTACAATGTGTTGTTAATCTGCGTTTACTTAGTGCATTTTAATCAGCTGAAATTATACATAATCAGCTGAAATTTAATCATCATATTTTGTGAATTCCTGGATAATGTATTTTATAATTCGTTTGCAATTACTTCCAACTTTTGTGAAGCCCTGCTTATTTTCTATTTCCAGGCTCTTTCTCCACCTCTTGCTAACCTACCTTAACTAAGTTTAGAAAATTACGCAGAAGGATCAACACACTACATTTTTTTACACTGAATTTAATAATATTTTGTATGAGAACTATTTCTTACTAGGCATTACCAACACACCTATTTTCTCTCTGTTTTTATTTATATTAATTACAAATGAAATGATATTGTAACTTATAGATAAAATACAAGTAAAAGTTGAATTTAATCAAAAATATAATACTTTTATATGAACAGAAGTATAAAATGCCTGTGATACATGACATATTTAGGGACCAACCAACTGTGTCAAACATGGGGTGACTTTTCAAATGTTTGATTCAAAATGTGAGATGAAACCACAAATAGATTGTGTCAATAATGTATGATGAGGTATTGTTCAGTATCATGTGATAACAGGTGGGTACAGTTGGCTGGGAGCTTCAACTAACGCAACAGCAGATGGTGCTGTGCCTGTTTCCATCAGCAGATTGGTGAATACAACGGACAGTGACTCAATACGCCACAGTGCAGAACATTTCACACTCACGTTGGACTCTCTCAAGCAGGTAAAGCCCTTCGTAAACAATTCTGTCTTTGCATGTCAACAAGTTTTAACTGAACACTTCTCGTTGTCTTTTTCATGCACAAATTTTGCGTTCCGTCTGTTTGAAGGTGTCTTGTTGATCGGATGGCTGTGGTGTTTCAGTTCATAGTCTAAAAAAGTATTTTATTCACTCACAAAACATCCTCTATTTGGTAAACCTCTTAGAGTGTGTTATGGTTTGAGTTGTGATATGACTTCCCGGATGACTATCATCCGGGAAAACCTGGAAAAGTGAGGGAAATTTTTAAAAATTCTGGAGATTGTTGAAGTAGTGTTGTCAATACCATTTTTATTGCATGATGTTCTTTTATTGAACCAAATTCTCCTCCCCAAAAATCAGATGTGGGGTATAATGCAATGCCTCTTTTTTAGCACAGTTTTGTGTGACAGCTGAAGTATTGTTTTGTATGTTACGTACTTTGACCTCTCTGTGAAAATATTCTCACCATGTAAGATGAAATATTTTTCATACATAAGTTTCTGAATTACTGAAGGTTTGTGTTTCATTGATTTATTTGACGAGAATGTTGACATTAATGTTTGGTAACATTGATGTCGTAGAGTTTTATGTTATGGGAAGTTGTAATACACTAGAAATGAATGAGACAAGGGGAAACATTTTTATTTTCTGTATATTAGCTATTCTGTGCTTATGGATGTGAGATTTGTACTAATTATTTTCCTCTTCAAAGTGTATTTTAATACTCTGATTTTATTATGGATTTCAGAAGACTCATTCGTACTGAATATTGCCTATTTATGTCTATAATAAACAATTTTCATGTAGATATTTTCACTACCATCTAATTTGTTACACTTTGAAAACACATCACGGATGTGACAGTATTTGGGCAACCTGCAGTGTGTTAAATGTTTTAACATACATATTTCTGTTAATAAGAGTTACATAAAGATAATGGAACATTGAAGCACCAGGAGCGACATCATTCACTCGTCTAGCCTCGCCACAGCCGCGGCCCCCTCCTAAGAAGAGCCGTTACACCGTACTTGCCACAGGGCGCCTTCCAAACCAGGGTGGTTTGCCCGGCTGTTGCCACCTGCTGCGCTGCAACCTGCTTCACATCATGTCGCCACTCTACGCCTCCAATGCCTGGCGTATGAGGGAAGTCTCCGTCGCTCTCAGTTACGCTTTTCTCTCCTTCACCTCTCTGTCTTCCCGCAACCCCTGCACTAACCCTGTGAGCCAAGTATAAATAGGAACTGCAGTCCTCAGTTCAAGGCTGTCTTGAGCCAGTACACTTGACCAGTGTCACGCTGCCCGAAAGCCACCAGACTTCACGTCTCGCCTTTGCAGAACGTCTCGCTGCCCGAAGAACTTCCGACTTTTTCAAGTCGCATCAGTCTTACGCTGTTCAGTTAAGAACTCTGCTCTGCACGACACTGCTTCTCTGCCCGTCAGCATACCGAAGCTTCCAACTACCTTGTAGCGTACTCTCAGCTATCACGAGTGCAAGTACCGCAGTCTTGGGGTTGCCCTCGCACCCCGTGCTGCCGCTACTTCCGAGACATAGGTAACTATACCAGTTGGCAACTTAGGACCTGCCCTTCAGGCCTCAATCAGGGTACAAGCTGGTTTGTGTGTGTTTTAATTGAGCAATCAATAAAACGGGCATAAATCAGACTTGGTCGAGTTGTCTCTCCAGCACTCTGTGTTCCTACAACCCTATTCTTTCTCTTTCCGGTTCATCACCTGTCTTAGTAAAATACTTCTAGGGTTATCCACGAGCCGACGCCTTGCTCCTTTTCTCTCCTATTGATATTGATAGCTGTCTCAAAGAGCAGCTAAGGAAACTTGCCTTCCTGGGCCTCATTAGAGCAGTTGTCCCTTGGAANCCTTGTAGCGTACTCTCAGCTATCACGAGTGCAAGTACCGCAGTCTTGGGGTTGCCCTCGCACCCCGTGCTGCCGCTACTTCCGAGACATAGGTAACTATACCAGTTGGCAACTTAGGACCTGCCCTTCAGGCCTCAATCAGGGTACAAGCTGGTTTGTGTGTGTTTTAATTGAGCAATCAATAAAACAGGCATAAATCAGACTTGGTCGAGTTGTCTCTCCAGCACTCTGTGTTCCTACAACCCTATTCTTTCTCTTTCCGGTTCATCACCTGTCTTAGTAAAAGACTTCTAGGGTTAGCCGCGAGCCGACGCCTTGCTCCTTTTCTCTCCTATTGATATTGATAGCTGTCTCAAAGAGCAGCTAAGGAAACTTGCCTTCCTGGGCCTCATTAGAGCAGTTGTCCCTTGGAATACCGACCTTCCAGTAAGTGCTTGGGTCAGACCACGACGTTCCGCATGCCATGAAGCCATGGGAGTGGATGCCTTTTGCCCATCTACTGTAACCTCCAACTTGGAAGGTGGGCCAGACTGCAACATTCTGCGCACCAAGTCTCTGGGTTGAAGACCAGTAGTACAGGCCTACCACCTCACCTGACCTCTGTATCCCTCATTCTCCATCACGCTGTGTCCACCCCTGACTGGCCACTCACTATCAACCTAATTGTTTACCCCCACCACCTTATGCCTCATGATATGGCTGGGTGGGGCAAAGCTGCCAAGCTAGGGTTAGCTCAGGCTGGGGTACGAAGGGAAAGCGGCCCAGTTGACAACCATGTATACTCCTGGAAGAAAGAGGAGGCTGCACGTTAAAGAGGGTCAACCACCGGCTCAGCAAGCTCCACTTCTAACCTCCTCTGGCACGTACCACGCGCAGTATCTTTGCTGCCACCTATGCTGCCGGAGAAGACGCCTACATTCGTCCGGCTAGCTAACGTTACCAAGGTAGTCGGGGCCCTTAACATCACACCAACCACAGCACTCGCTTGCCTGCGCGCCACCCAAAGCATAATGCACAAATATTAAAGTGGCCAAAGCCAACAACACAGGCACCAGGAAAAACCCCGTTCAAGCGACCACTTAGGGTAAGTGACGAGGCGACAACATTTACCAAACACATGTTAAAAAATTTTAGTTCAGTTTTAACATTGAAGACAATTGAATTAATTTTGCATCATCGCGGCTGTGAACAATGAATCCTTACAGTTGTGACTCGTCTGAATGTCATTCAGTAACAAAACAGTTTCTGTCCAGTTATAGTGTAAATTGTAATAGATAATGTTTGAATATTGTTGAAAAGTGCCACACTTTCCAGTTGGTAACTGTTATCGTAATTGTTTTTAAAATAACTGTCTTATGATTCACAAGTACAGTATCACACAATTAGTCAGAAAACACATTACATGTTAATTTTCTTTTCATATTCATAAAACTTTCCAAATTTGTCCTAAAGATATATAAGAAACATCTTGTGTGTCTATTTTGAAAACTTTACCCTTACCCTTCTTTCTGCCACACGTTTTCGAAGCCATCACTTTCACTTCTCCATTGTCGTCTGCTGCGTTCTGACACACACAAACATGGTTGCACTTTTTTTTTGTCTATTGACTCAAATTGAGCCAAAACGTAACTCTCAGGATGAATATCTTCGGAGTCAGTCATAATATTACACGTCACAATATCTTAGTCTGCTTGAATGGTAGCTTGACTTTGCTTGCAGGGTCGGTTTTTGCTGAATTATCTGGCATTTTTCTTTTACTGACTAAACACCTAATGCAGTCATAAGATGGTCTTCATCGGATGGTGTAAAAAATGTCTTCCTTGTAATCCAGGGATACTCTTTACATTTTCCCACCATTTCATTAAGTATGGCTTGTTTTTTTCAATATCTGCCCTTGAGACATACAACATTTGTATCTTAGATATAGCTGTTGCAGTACGCCGAAAAAAGTCTTCAGCATTGTTTATCATTACCTGCCTTTCTTTTACTTTCCGCTAAACGCTTTGCTCCACTGCACCTTTGCTGTGGAATGTGGCAAAAAAGTTCCCCTCTTCTTCAACTCCAAAGTCTTTCTTAAAGAAACACAGATTTCACATGGTAAACTTATTTTTTAATTGTGCTGCACATCCATCAGAAAAGAGTATAACATTTTTGAAAGTAAATTCTTCTTGTAATTTGTTTATATCTCTTTTATGAAAGTCCAGACAGCAAATTTGTCATGTGAAAAGTCATCACTGACCACAGCATATGACTTTGTTTTATTTTTCAACCAGGTACGGCAGGGGAACACAGTTATTATTTGATCATGAGTCCAATGTGCGCTCTGGATCTCATCTTGTGCAACATTTAAATAATTTTCTGCAAAATCAACCTGAATTATAATTTCATCTTTAGTAAGGTTCAATATCTTGTTTTCAAAATAGTTCCCTTGTACTTTTTTTTTTACAAAGCAATGCTTCTTGTAAATGGGCAACTGATTTCTGTAACTTGCACTTTCTATAGTGCCTTCATTAATAATTAACTTGAGTCGGCCTTCTACATCACACCATTGCCTGTATGTACCATTTTCACTGAGTTGTGGTTCTTCAGGTAAAAGCTCGAAAATCTTGTCATCACACTCATGACACATTTCTCATTACTTGATGAACAACAAATTTGAATTTTCAGCAGAAAATAAAGTCTAAATTTGCATAATACCTGCAAACACAGACATTATGTGGTATATGTTGTTCATGGTTATTTGAGCACTTTTGATTTCAACCTTTCAAAAATGTTACCGCCCTTACCTGCATATATTTTAATGGGTGCAATGGAGTTGGTATGACAGAAGGAAAGTAGTCCCATGTTTGAACATTCAATTGAAAGTATTGGGTAAACGTTTATGAATACTGAAATTATTTCTTTTTTAATACATAAGTCTAAGAATTTAGCAAATTTATAGATTATTTAAGTTTATAATAACTTAACAGNGTTATTTCTTTTTTAATACATAAGTCTAAGAATTTAGCAAATTTATAGATTATTTAAGTTTATAATAACTTAACAGTTTCGCTTGACTGATGTATGGATAAAGTGATCAGGCCCATGGTAATGTTAATTTTACAAATTGTGTAAGAATAAATACACAGTGTGCCTAAAAGTAGATCTTAGCAGGGCTTTCAAAAGTGCTCAGTTTACCGTGAACAGCCTATTGTATTAATGATGGCAAATCTTGTTAAGGAGACAGTTAAAAAAATTGGCCTTTATTCAACTTAGTGTCTGGATTTTCTCATGAGAACATTGTATATGCTTCTTTGATTGTCATGAGCATATGATGCTTCGGGTATGATTTGCAGGTGCCAGACACAGGATCTTTGACTGATTTAACTTCTTAGGACTTTGAAATAATTGTATAGATAGGGGGGAGCTTCATCTGATATTAATTAATTTATTACTGCACTCTTTTTTTGGGGACTGTTAGGCAATTTTCTCTTTTTACGTGACACTGCTTTGCCAAGTGACTGAGGGCAACGTAAGAGCCCAAATTTGAAGTAAAAGTGAGAAACAATAGATTTTTTTCTTTCTTTCTTTTTCCAACATTTGCATATTTTACACGGTTTACTTTCAGCAATTTTTTGTTCAATTTAAGTAAGTTCTTCTTTTTCCCTGCGGTTTTTGTCGTGAATCCTTTTTTGTTTGCAAGTATTCATCTTTTTTTTCCTCTATTACGTGTTATTTCTTCCCTCCAACTACGCATCCAATCTTTTCAAAACAAGAAATAGACCTGGTATGGGATATGCTTGAACATTACAAACATTTATTTCCAGACATGCTATTTATGTTCTTGTGCATGTGTTTTGGAGGTTAAAGACAACATGGTGCAGATTTTGTAACTGTCATTTTGCTAACATCCGTTAGATACAAAATACAAAATGACTAAATAAGTCACCATTTTTGTACACAAAATTGGTTCATAAGACAATTATGTCTACAAAGTCCATTGGTATATTCTGTACCATATAAGAAGGCGACTTTTTGACAGCTCGGCGAAAGTAGCGCCACTGTTTACATCTGACTACGTATTCTTCCACCATCAGCTGGTCCGTCAAGTCGGGGCTGTATTTTTTATCAACACGCTGTCAGCTAATCCACTTCTCATTGTACTGTAATGCTAAACAAATTAAAAATATTTTAAGACTGACCTCTGTTTAAAAAAATAGGTAGGTTATAAAAGTAAAAATATAAAATGTTGCAAATAATTAAATATTTGATAACTCTTTTTTAATTTGTCCAAGATAGTGAATTTGGGTTAATATTTGCGAGACGGTCTGTTGTATCTATTATCACACTTTGGATGTTATAGCTAATATATTCGAGTTGAAAATATGTGACGTGGAATAACGTTAGAATTGCTTAAAAACTATTCACGCGTGTCTCACTTTCTACGGAAACAAGGAGATGGGTTTTGAGAGAACAATATGGCGTATAATTTACGTAGATGAACGATTACTGGCCTAATATAAATTACTTGTACTCCAAATCGTTGTATACGAAATATATGTAACATTAAAAATTATGCAGAGCTCGTCGAAAAATATAACTATTGTCATCTGTTTGTAAATTCGTTATATATTGCGCAGGAAAGCGGTTCATTTCTGGCTGGTAATAACTCGCAAAATATCCAACAGATGGCGCGCACAGCACGTCACTGCAAAGTTTGAGCAACCCTTTTTTTTTGAAGTTGATTGTTCTTATATTACGGGCTGGAAATATATTTTTAATTCGTGTCATTTCGTCAAATTATAAAAACAAATGATTCAACAATATTATGCAATATTTCTATATGCTTTTCGAATTAATATCAAGGACGTGTTGAAAGCGAGGTTGGAGAGGGATGGTACGACGTGAAAAAGCTTTCTGAAGTTAGCACAACTTCAGAAAACTTTTCCACTTCGTATCGTTCTTTTGTACATTTCNTCGTATCGTTCTATTGTACATTTCATTTTGAACACCTATACATAACTACATTATCACAAAGTTTAGTTTTTAACACTAACAACCATTGTTTTGTCTCCTTGTAAAATAAAATGCATTAATAAATGTAAGAACTCTTTCTTACCCGCGTATTTTCTGCTTTTGTGATGTGCATTGGCAGTGCACTCAGAATAGCCAACGTAATTTTAACTTTTGTTCGTTCGTGCATCAGCTGATACAGGATTTTGTAAATGGCACTTTGTTCGTTTTGTATACATCAATTGCCACTCACTGACTGTCAGAAAGTGGCCTTCTTATACCGTATGGACCATACCTGTTCGTAAATTTGTTATTATACACAAGAAAGCAATTTTTTTTTCTCGCTGATAGTATTTCGGGAGCCGGCTAACAGGTGGTGGGGCAGGGTGTGTTGTGAGCCGAGCGTATTCCTCAACAGGAAGCAGTATGTTCGCCTGCTTGTTGATCATGTCTTTTTAAAAGTTCATTTTTCGCCTATTAATGGCTCGAAACGACACGAGTTATAAATATATTTCATCAAATTATTTTTCAAAATAAGTCAACAATACCTGGCAAGATTTTTGTAGACTTTTGGAATTAATATCAAGCATGTATGGATGGCATGAATGAAGAGTGGGGCTACGACGACGTAAAAAGAACTCCCACTGGTTGAAGTTGCATTTCATGTGCATTTCATTTTGATCACCTATATTTTACTTCTTTAGCATGAAGTTTAGTTTGTAACACTAACAACCGCTGTTTTGTGACCATGTAAAATAAAATGTATTTATTAATCTAGGAACTCTTTCTTATCCGCGTATTTACTGCTTGTCTGATGTGCATCTGCAATGCAGTCAGAATAGCCAACATAATATAAATTTTTGTTCGTTCATGCATCAGCTGATACAGGATTTCGTAAATGCCATGTTGTTTGTTACGTATACGTCAAGTTGCCACTCACTGACCGTCAAGATCTTGCCGAGTTATACGAGACAGAGAGTTGATGTAATATTAGTGTTAGAATTTTTAAAATACTTAGCTTTGTGTTCTCTTAGATGTAACACTTATTACAAAATCTGAACTAGAAATTGTTGCATAAAATTTCTATAATATGGGTTCCACCAACACTAATTTTTGATACAAAACTCCAAGGAGCTAGTGTGGGGTTTTCTTTACAGTAAAATACAAATGTTGTTCTTGAATATTATTGACTGTGGTGTAATCGAAAGAACATTCAGAATTTAGTTAAACCTTTATTCTATGCCTAGCAGTAGGGTAGTTGGGATTGTGTTCTTGTTAGTATTCAATTCTTATTCTGTTATTTTTTTGTTTTATCTTGCTTTTTTTTGTTGGTATGATTGTTATTTTTATNGTTAGTATTCAATTCTTATTCTGTTATTTTTTTGTTTTATCTTGCTTTTTTTTGTTGGTATGATTGTTATTTTTATTACATTTTGGTTGGTTTTTGAAAGTGGCCTATTCATCCCCAGATAATTATTATCAATATGTTTCTTGTAATAGAGAATTTTGTTGTACCATTTTTTGTGTACACATTTTGTACATTATTTTCATCAAAATTATTTTCTCATTTTGTTCTGTATTTTTTTTAAATGGTTAAATTTTTTAAGTCAACATTTGCAGTAGACAAAGTCCTGAATGCAGTTTGTAAAGTCACAATTATTTAAACATTTTCCCTTCATAAAGCCACATAATCAGTAAGCAATTGAGTTAACTGCCATGTTGTGTGTTTTTCCACAGATATTCACAACAGANTCATAAAGCCACATAATCAGTAAGCAATTGAGTTAACTGCCATGTTGTGTGTTTTTCCACAGATATTCACAACAGAAGTCGTGAGAGGTTTGTTTGGTTTCACAACCTGGTGGACTTGCTTCTCACTGTTTGCAAGCACATCACTCGGGATGGTGTACCAGTCATACTTTGGAAATGCATAGCCTATGCTACCAATACTTGTGAGCTCGTGCTGTTCCATCCAGGATTCGAGAAGAGTTTGTGAAGTAGAATTATAGTATTGTTTGTTGTGATTAGGTGAAGTGCCCATTTTCACCAAGTGTCTACATGAATGCTGTGAAATATGGAGCTCATGGTGAAAAACTCGGTGATGAGAAATGACCTGCAAACTTGGCCATAAGGTAGGAACAGATGAAATTGTGTTAGTTCAGCATATCTGAATATTTCATCATTTTACAAGAAATCTTGTTAAGAGCCCAGTATTTAGCCGTCACAGAGTGGGTGTGATTGCTGCACTTGAATACAAGTTCTGCAGTGTTGTTGCTAGATTGCGATGCCTTACGTTAACTCAGGGGCATGTGAAGGTGTGCCGCTTGAGATGCGAGCAGTGTGATGGATCCCTGTTGTGTAGGTGGGGATGTGTGTGTTTGGCCCCAGCATGTTTGTCGTAGAGGTGTGGTTTTTGTGTGTAACTGAGTGCTTTACAACTTTGTGACTAGGATTATGCAACCCTGAAGTACAGTATTATGTCAGCAGTGTTGGGAGTACACAATCTTGTACTGCAAAGTAGCGGCCATCACCGATTCCCTGTTAGGAGCCCAATTCGGTAGAAAATGTATGATCGTAAGTTTAATACTAAGGGCTATTCATGTTTTTCTGAAGCTGCCATAACACAATTTTTTTGTTAGATGACATGAGCAGGAAAATTATTGTAAGTATGCAACTAGAAGATTAAACAAATTAAGTTAAATAAAGCATTTAGCTNTTTTTGTTAGATGACATGAGCAGGAAAATTATTGTAAGTATGCAACTAGAACATTAAACAAATTAAGTTAAATAAAGTATTTAGCAAAATTAGATCTACTTAAAAAATTTGTTTTAAAATGTTTATTTTCCATTATAACAGAAGTGCAGAGCTTGGTAAAATGTAATTTTGTAATGTGGAACCAAGCCAATCCCATGAGTCCATTTTCTATCTCGTACCATAACTACACCATACAAAAAAATTTGGAAGTTTTTATTTAATGTAAGTTGCTGAACTATTATAAAATACATTATAAATGCTTTTAAAGAGTTTCCCTGCATAATATTTAATTTCAAAAAAGTTTGCACATGGTGTATGATCATACATTAATGTGATTATTTTAAAAACTTTGTGGTTAATAAGTCATACCTTTTCAGTATAAAGATAATTCAGTAGAACCTTGTTATAACATATCTTAAGGGTCCCAAGAAATGTAAGCTTTACATAAAGGAAAACTTTATAAGAGCATAATATTGTATTGATAAAATATGTTAGTGGACCAAGAGAAGGCTGCTTATTAATCAGGAAAATGTTATAAGAGAGGTTATAGCTGCGTTCCACTGTATTATCAAAGTGTTTTCATAAAGAAGAATATAGTAATTTATGGATGCATAATAGAACAATATTTTTACCATGTTTAGGTGCATACCATATTTACCAGAATATCAGACTTGTTTTTTCACAAATTTTACATTTAAAAAATTGAGGGTTGTCGTATTTTTTGCAAACAAAACATTTCTGAGGTGGATGTTTTTGCTGGAGTAGAAGCAAGTGATGGTCAGTGTTTTTTGAATAGACATTTGTTTTGGTAGTGTACAAGTCACTTAAAAAAAATCTTAAAAAGATTAGTAAAGTGTGCTTTATAATTAAAAATAAGATAGGGATTGACATAGAAAAAATGGTTTCCTTTGGTTTCAATGCTTTATTTACGCTATTGCTTGTAGCGCTACACGCTGTACATTATACATAAACATATAAGAATTTGTCTATGTTAAACTTTAATTTTTGTGCCAAGATTAAAAATAATTATGCTATAGAACATACTTAGGTAATCTTTGTAGAAATAAATTTCTCCTGGAGACCAAAGCAAACATCTAGGGGTAGTCTTTATTTTCAAGGTGGTTGTATATTTGGGTAAATGCAGTATGTTGCCCATTAACATAATTGAATGCATCTTTATGCCATTTATGCTTTTTTATTTTTTGGGAAGGGGCGAGGGGTTGGTGCGCCTTTAAGTGTTATTTAAGGACTTNTTATGCCATTTATGCTTTTTTATTTTTTGGGAAGGGGCGAGGGGTTGGTGCGCCTTTAAGTGTTATTTAAGGACTTTTTATGAAGTTGTGTTTAGTGATGTACATTGATTATACTGCCGATTAATTGGCAGTTTTAATTATTGGACAAAAACAGATTAATTATTTTCTACAGTTACCACAGTAAGTTGTAACCGATTACGGTCAAGTGTTATTGTCAAACTTGTTCAACCTGAACAAACAAAATAATCTAGTTCATTACACTTCTGTTAAACGATGTTAGTTTGAGCCAGAGATTACATGGATCTGCTAAAAATTAGAAATAGGGATAAGTGAAAATATATTTAAATTTAGCCATAACATTACAGACGTTATTCTCCAATGCTGCAAATATCTTGACCGGCCAAAGAAATCACCTACTTCCAGAAAATTTAAGAATTCTGGTATTTCTGAACAAGAATGAGCAAGTTGTTTATTCTTCCAACAGTGTTCCATGAATTTATAACTTGTTGAATCTAGATAGCTGAAAAATGTTATTCAGTTACATTTATTTGTGTGCATTTTAACTAACTTAAAAATAATGTTAACCTAGTCTTGTCTTGAAATATGTTTTAAGTGTTAAAATTATATAAATTAGTTTTTCTTCAAGTATGTAGTATTTGTTTTTCATGTGCTCTATCCAAATTGTATTAAAATACTGCTTGGTCTAATTAGTATTCAAAATTCGTAAACTCAATTATGAAATTTTAATTGGTAATTGTAATCATTTCACATCTGTAGCNTCTAATTAGTATTCAAAATTCGTAAACTCAATTATGAAATTTTAATTGGTAATTGTAATCATTTCACATCTGTAGCCAATATTATAATAAATTCATATGGTTGTGCCCAGACAATGCCTCTCGTAAGCTGCAAGCAGGGCGTGTGTGCTCCTCTGAAAGTGAAGCTAGGTGGAGATGGAGCAGGAAGGACAGTAGTGTTGGGAAACAACCCTTCACCCAGTGACAGTGTCTGCCACGTTTCTAACGCGTGCAAATGTAAACAACTCCACCAAGAATCTAACTCACTTCACACTGGTGGGAGGCAAGTGGCCTGATTGTTACACACACCACCATGGCCTTAGTGCCTGTATAACACCTACTGTATCAGGAATAATAAATATGGTGTGCACTATTTATGATTACCTTTTAATATGTAATTATGGTGGGGTATTTTCTTGCTGTCACACTGTTATAATTCTATATTTATTCAGAAAAGTTAATTTTCTTTTATGATTTTTATTATTTACTACAAGTGTAAGTTTTTTGGAATAAATATACTCTCACTATAAGCTGTTCATGGTAAAGTGAGCACTATTTAAGGCCATGCTTAAAAGTTCTTCTCAGCTTTTTTGTGTCCTTTCGCAAATTGTGTGACTAATAAACACAATGCATTTTATAGTGCTCAAAAGTTAATATTTGAGTCTACGATAAAATATAATTGTTTTGTTATCTTGCTTGCTGGGAGGGTCTTATAAGTGCTCACTTTACCATGATTAGCCTATATGAGTGTATAGTAAGCTCTTCTTAAATCAACCTTTGAAAAAAAATAACTGCCCATTACTGTGTATGATCGAACATTAATATTAGTTGCCTCACTGTCTCTNAATCAACCTTTGAAAAAAAATAACTGCCCATTACTGTGTATGATCGAACATTAATATTAGTTGCCTCACTGTCTCTCTAGTTGGCAGTGAATTACTATAAGTAGTACAGAATTTCTATGTTTTTTTGTGGTTCCACAGTTTAATTTTGCATTTGCAAAGGCAAAGCCGTGCAGCCTTTCTTTGCTGTATTGAAGTGACGATTCTGTTATAAGTAACTGAAAAGTAATGTTTACTGGTAGCTATTTGACTTCGAAACTATTTGCATGTTATTAAAAAAAAATTTACTATTTGAATCGGAAAACATTTGAACATCAAATTCTTCTATTCACACTTCCCTTGAGAATAATAAAGAGAAAATAACAAGAGAGAAAGAGAGAGTATGCATGCAAATATGCTATTAAAATCAATACTTAATGAAAATCACCTTCAAAGGACCTCACATTACAGAGTTTCTCAGTGAATTGTTACATTTTGTAATTGCTTGTCTTTGTGCTTTTTGTTACTTTTTTTTTTGTATTTGTGCAAGTCAGCATAATTAAGAAAATGTTAAAACTTGGACATAACTTAAAGAAACTCTGGTTAACTGCTAACCATTCTAGTTGTATTATGTTACAATCCTGTGGAGTTGGCGCACATAATAATTTACGTTCATCAGTCTGGTATCTGGTAGCCTGTCACAAACAACAAAGAAGAAATTGCACAAGATTGATAAGTTCTGCCATACTTAATATTGAATATACTCAAGTGTAACTAACATATTTGTTCAGTTATTTATTTTATTTGAGCTGATGAAGTTTATTTACTGTAAAGCATTTCGTACATGAAACATGAACTGAGGTGTTACTTACACGTGTTTTTAAAGATGACGTCTGCATTTTAATGTGCTAAATAGCAAAATAAGTCAACATTTTGTCTGTGAGTGTCTTGTGCCTGTGACAGGAGAAAATTAAGTTCTCACACAGACTTTCTGACGACACATGCGTATGACGATAGCGATAGGTAATGCTCATCCTGATAGTAGTATATGCCTGTGTCTATTTCAGCTGATAGCATATTCAGCAACAATTGTATTTTCTTGGTACCTCAGGAGAGCAGAATACAAGTGAACAACATTGTATAAATATAAACAGCCAATATGCATGAATCAGCATCATATAGATATTAATTTGCAGGTATTGATAATACTCTTGATCACATTTTTATCATACTGTATTTGCTGGGTAAATAAAGCACACGGCAGAAAGATACAAATTACTGGAAAATAGAAATTAAGTAAGGTTTTGAAAAATGGTAAATTAATGAATGGCATATATTAGCAGATCTTTTATTAC
>NQII01005444.1:104623-159948 GCA_002778355.1 Clitarchus hookeri | reverse complement strand
ACAAAAGTGCGCCAATTAACTTATTTCTTTCGTGCTTGATGTCTCTTTACACTTTTTGGCGCAAATTCTACCGCATCCTGTACAAACACAACTTGTTTTTATACAGCAGGCTGTGAATAAAGGTATCGCAAATTATACTTGATTATCCGATACTGTTACATACTTCCCAGAAGGATAGGCACAGAATGCCTATTCACTACAAACAATCTTTATGCCACATGGCAAAAAAGTTATGGAATTTGTAGCACAATACTGGACGTGCTGGAATCATCGTAGTGCGGTTATGCGGTAATGCGGTGATATGAAATAACATTTTAAATATTTCTTATCGGCTCTCAAGACCTCGATATAAAGAACCACCTAAATCTCTTCACTTCACTTCACTTTAAATATTCTTTATGTCTGTTTAGAAAATATTCACTACAACATATCCCCATTAAAAGTAAGCTATTACTTCCTGAGAATAGGCTGCGTTTAACATTTTTGAATATGGAAATCATTTTTGATGGTAGTTATACTTTACTTCCTATTTATATATTTTAAAAATAGTATTTCTCTGTAAATTATTTTCTCATCGTATCCACGATCATGCAAATGATACATATGAAGGCCAGCCATTACATCTATAGTATTCAGCACGGAAACGATTTATAATTCATCCTGTTTCTATCACGGTGTTCTTTTGGTGACATCGTCGTTGTTTTATGAGTACGTGATTTTGCTAATGGCGACCTCCACTGCCAAGAAGATCTCTTGTCAGAAGAAATAAGATGTAATAATAATCTTTGGTAATTTCCTATTTCCGCCGATTCAGCATGACGAAATAAATAAAAAAAAACATCTTGTTTATTTACATCTTGTTTTATGCACAGAATAACGAGAATCACAGAAGCGAAACTGATGCTTATCCCAACGAACTGCGAACACTGTACGTGCAAATGGACACATTTGTCAGCAATGTGGCACGACGTCTTTTGCTAATTACTAGCTAGAAATGATATTTTTACATGCTGACTTGAATATAGTCCACTCATGGTTTCTCCTAACTTATCTAAAGCCCTGCTAATGTCCTACTTTTCAGACGATTACACCACCTCATACAAACAAAGCTTTACAAAATATAGAAAAGTACACCAAAGATTATTTGCGCAGCATTTGTGTGCACTCTGTTGAATAACATTTTGCATGATAACTATTTCCTACTGGGAATTACCGACGCGTTTTATCTCATATTAGTTATAATCTAAATATTATAATTCATATATTTAGTGAAAGTACAACTTGATGAAAAATAAGATACTATTTGGTTAACAGAAGTACAAAACGCTTGTGATACATGGCATAATTAGGAAACAACAAAACATGGTGATTTTTCAAAGGTTTCATTCACAAAGTGTTAAGATACAGCTAATTGTCTATAACAGTGAATCTCCCACATTGTGATGTCAATAGTCGTGAGGTCCACTTTAAATAGAATTAAGCAACCAAACAGCACACGAGTGCATCTACATAAAGATACAACTACGTTTTTTTTTTCTCTTCTACCGTACCTACTTATCCTGTGACAACCTTAACTCTTCATTCTTAGCTGAAAACTGTATTAGGAAATGAAAATCCACGGAGAAAAAAAAACGTAATTTTTGTGATATATGGCTGTAGTCTTTTGTGAGAATTTTGTAACCTTAATATGACGGTCGTGGCGGCTGGAAATGTACCAACGAGCAGGGGAAATACAGTCTCGGACTGACACATGCGTGGCCAGTCTGGGCCTGGGTTGACCCGTGACGTCACACGAGCGAGCTGCCAATGATCGCGCGGTGCTAGTGTGGAAAGGGGAGGGGGGCACACATAAAACATGCATCGCATGTCTAGGATGCCGGAAATCGAGGCATGCAATATCCAGCAGACCATTGTGACGGGTGCTCTGTGACGTCATCAAATATCCAGGGAGGGCGTGAGCAACGCGGATCAGAGGAACGCAGCAGCTCGAACTAATGGGAGTGCGCTGGACCCGGCGCGCCGGAGGGGGCTCGCTCCACGGCCAGGGCTGTGAATGTCGCATGGCGAGAGACACCCATGGGTGACGCGACTCCTACCAGCGCGACGAATCTCACTCTCCGGAGGCTGAACTACAATCATAAATTAACCCATTTATTGACCTTAGGCGTTGCAGAGAACACAAACTTTTTTGTTCGAAACTATACAAGCACACCGACAGAGAGGTTAGTTTCAGCCAACAAAAATTCTTCGTTTTTGTATACGGCCAAAAACATATTTAGTTGCCCCAACAAAATATTTTCAACGAAATTAATTTAGTTCGTATAACCAAATTAATGCTTGAATAAACAAAATCACTGAGTTGGAATAAAAAATCAGACTCCTATCCAAAAATTAAGTTGAATCAAATATATTTATTTGTTTTGCTACTCATTTGATTGTCTTNAAAAAATCAGACTCCTATCCAAAAATTAAGTTGAATCAAATATATTTATTTGTTTTGCTACTCATTTGATTGTCTTCGTTCGAAAATACAGCTCGGGAATTTGTTTGTAATTAGGAAGCAGTGTTTGTTAGTTCATTTATTAATGCCTAATAATGGTACAAAGATCCTAAGAAAACAAGTCCAACGGGAAACTAAAAAGTAAAGTTGTAAAACTTGAAATACTTATTTACGAACGTTAACCAGTAACTTAAATGTAAGTATTTAAAAACTTTGATGCTTCGTGAGTAGTCACTTTAGCTGAGATTGCGTAGGATGCAGCACTAGGACGGAAACGAATAAGGTTAAAATTTCGGTCGTGCTTTACTTCTTTTTTTTTTAGACTAACCGAAACTGTTTAATGAACGTAGAGTCAAAAAAATATTTAGCTACAGCAACCAAATCTTACAATTTCGGGTAACCAAATAAGAAAAAGAAAATAATATTGTTTCAGTAACAAAATATTTCATTGGCCCTATACAAACAACTATTTTGGCTGTGTCAAACAAACTTAGTTTGATTCAACAGAACCTTTTTCTCTGTGCATCAGTAAAACGCCCTGTTATACGCAGGAAGCAATACAAATGGGATTGTGTTTGTGACGTTATAGCCAGCAGCTGTTTTATGAGACTGCGGAATACAGTATCGACAACGAACGATTTCTCTTATAAAGGACATAACTTTTTTTATAGGTCGCCATTTTCTGCTGCAAATCCTCACATGCGGTTCCTGTTTAACTTCCCCATACATAAACACATGTGTAAGGTATCTTTAAACTATGTGTCAAAATTTAAACCACCCCTTCTATGGGCTAACATAAACAAGAAATCCTAGTAGCAAAATGTGCGGAAATTTCACCTAGTACTTGTAAATTGAAATCAAAGTTAGCACAGCAGCGCCAGGAGATCGCAACTTCACGTACCTGCGTGAAGTCGCATATCACGAAGGCCAACGGAACTGACGCGCCGTGCGGAGACCGCCTGCTCATAGGACACCATAAAACAGGGGTGGACAACTTTACTGCGCGGTAGTAACGCCTTTTTTTTTTCGTTACGTTATCCACCTGATATCAGTTATCGAAACTGTGTCAGCAACGTTATTTGTCGTATTAACGCACCGACAAATACTTTTTAATACGCGGTGCATTTTACAACGTTCCTGTGAAAACGGAAATATGTATGTTATTTGAATAACGTTACTTATTAAAAAACGGTAGTAAGTTAAACCAACGAAAAATTATTTTCAACATTTCGTTACAATGTATACTATTTGTGCAAAAACCTGAAATGTTTTGTTGTTTTCAGTGTGTTACTTATCTGGTAACTTTTTTTCGATGGACCAGATATAATGGTATTTATAACATTTCGTTTTAAGCTGTAACGTTTCCGCAAAAAAATAACACAGTGTTTTGTTATTTTTAGTGTTTTACTGATTCAGTAACTTTTTCCACCGTACCCGATATAAAGGTATTTTGAATGTTACGTTACAGTATTTACAGTTTCCACAAAACTAGACAGAATTCTGTTATTTCAGTGTTGTTATTTATCGAATAACTCCATTCGCCGAACCCAGTATAAAGTTTTTTTTAAACGTTTCGTTACAATCTATACCGTTACTACAAAATATAAATATGTTTGTTATTTCAGTGATGTGATTGATGGGATAATTTAATTTGCTGAATCCTTTATAAAGATACTTGGAACGTTTTGTTAAGGCCTGTACTGTTTCCGTTAAAATAGAAATACATAAGTCATAATTTCAGTGATGTTACTTATCATAAAACACTATTCGCCAAATCCTCTAAAATGGGTTATTATGAAGCAGTGGAAAGTGTTGGAGTTGGCTGATGACGCTATTCAATAATATCAAAAGACATCAATTACGCCCACATCTATTTGGTTAAGTAAAAAAAATTGCATGTTCATTCAAAATGGGATACACGATGCAAACTATTACAATTGGTCAATACGGGAATGTTTTGCTGAGCTTTAAAGATGATGTATTATAATACACTAAACGAACGCAATTATTGTATTTACTGCCGAAATTTTTGTTTGTTTGTCAGTAAAATGCTACATTCATATGATATCATTGTTGTCACTACTGGTAAATCACTCCAAGTAAGACCCAACCAAGAAATACTGTATTCACAGAATGTCATGTTGGAGTTACAACTATTACAGCTTATTTACAGGAAATCACGTATCTCCCAGAATGTTGCTGTAATTCAGTGTGTAGATACGGGAATACATGCCTATAGACCATGGTCACAATAACTCCCGCCCTTTTTGACCGAATATCCTTTGTAGCGTGACGACTATGGCATTTTGTGTACAATCCACTGTACGTACGGTATGTGCATCACTGCTTTCTCTCCGCTTGTGCCAGCCGAGTGAGGGACTGAAACTGCAATTGAACTGGTGCCGCGGTGGCGCGGTGGCTAGAGTACTCGCCTCCCAACAAGACGAACCGGGTCCTATTATTGGCGGGGTGGCTCCTGGATTTTCGAAAGTGGGAATCATGTCAAACGATGCCTTTGGTCAGCGGGTTTTCTCGGGATCTCCCGTTTGCTCCGCCCTTACATTCCAGCGCGGCTCCATACTCACCTCGCTTCACCATCGTCGTCTCTCAAGACAACGATTTTAAGAGCCGCACAAACCTCTCCGCTGAAATTGAACGTGATATGGAAATAACGTAGTCTATCCCAGAAAAAATTATTATTATTATTATGTTGCTGACATGAAAAGAGGGGAAATACGTTCGAGTGAAAATGAATTCAGAAATACATGTGTTACTTTCTTATTCATACAATTAAGTTTTATGAAAGTATCTTTGTTTTATCATAGTTAAAAAAAACTGTTTCGTGCCTTTCGTTTAACAAAACTAATATTCTGGGTCATTTGTTTTATTTATTATAAACAATTACATAGTTTTAATGGAAATGTAACACAGACACAAAATAAAACTAGGGAAACTTTAGGTTACTACACATGTCCAGTGCAATTCTGGACTCGAATTGGGTAGCGGTCGCCAGATTTTCAAACTGGTAATAAACTTTTCATTTGTAAATAATTAATAAATATGTGGTAGCCAAACTGATGTTAAAAATCCTTAAAAAAAAAAAAAAAAAAAAAAAAATGCAATATGTGGTTTGTATTAGTTCGAGTGAAGTTTGAAGCAAACACAACAATTTATGAACTGATAACCACATGTGTAAAAATATATTTAATAAAATAAAATGAAAATTTTAGTTTACATGTTCTTCTGAAATGAATTTTAACAATGTACGTTCAGACTATCGCAATACTGGACACAACAAGCAGTTACCGAAATAATTCATAATACGAATATTGGATTTCTACTACAACTAAACAGAAGCATTGGGAATAAATGTTTTAAAGAATACTTGAATTATTCAGATTTATTAATGAAAGCATGTAGTGAAAACTACGTCATATACTAAATGAGCTGGAAATTTTTTAAAGTAGAACTAGACTCAATTTGAAAAGCAATAATTTATCGGTCTTCAGTGTAGTTTAAATAGTATTGAAATATAACAGATCCCTACAAATTAATCTCATAACTATGACAATTTTTCATTTAATATTTGGGTATTACGCAAAGTGTTTGAGAGACATTTTCTTCAGCAGTGATTTGAAGGATGATTGCTGTCTCGTTTGAGACCAGATTAGTATTAGTCGCAGCAGGACGGCAAATGTTTCCGTACTACAAAAAATGTAATTTCTTCATAAAAATTAACTGTATTTTTGCATTCTTGTAGGTATGATTGCGGTATAACCTTGCCGTTGTTGTTGCGCATGTTTTTGTTGGCGGCCGTCACTACTACTCATGCGCATTTTCACCCAGCATTTTTCAACCTGGTATCCCGATCTAACAGCACTGCCTAAAATAACCTAGGATAGTAGATGAATAAGTGGACCGTTTTAAAATACGCATGTGCAGTAGCCATAGCTACGTCCGTCCAAAGGCGCCTAGGCCAAACACTATTTTTTTTAAAATAAAAGCGATGTTTACGGTGAAACTAATTTGAATAATAGCCGATTATATTACTTTGATGTGCTATGAAATGCACACAATGTAGGTAAATTTTCGCTAAAATTTTGAGTTCTGAAACTGAAGTATTTCGAATTAAGATGACATTACACTTTCAGTTGCTGAGACGTTTGCACGAAAATGACTGGCAATTTCCCAAATTCCCTATACAACTGTTTGTTGCAGTATCGTAGCAGACATGCATTGCGCTCTATAGACCAGCTCCCGGCCAGTGCTCGAGAGGTGAGCTAGTGAGAGCTGGCAAGCGGTGGCAACCTCTCGCAGCCAGACTGACTACGCAGCAGTTGAATGGGGGAAACCATCCGACTGCGTGTTCGATTGTCTTCGGTCAAGACGCACCTTGTTCTAAATACACGGCTACGTGGCTTATTCGATTAGGCATGTCCCTACGTAAGAAAAGAAACCAACTCTCATTATTTCGTTGTACAAAATATCTTTGGAATTCACAGTAAAGTACAGGTGGACACATGCTGAGACTGTTCAAAACATTTTGTTATGCAATCAGAAAAAAAAAATTGTAGTTACATGAATAAGAATTGTTTAAAAACACATACTTTGACTAAACGCAATATATTGCAGTTGCATAACATTTTTAACGTATATGCTTTTGCACAGAGTACATTTTCTCCTTTGCATTTTTTTCTCATTATTATCTCACCATACGTTTAATATTGGGGTTTAAATTATGAGCACTAAACAAGGAAACTGCTCTATGTTACAGATCGTAAGATTTACTCTAAGCTGTGGATTTGCCAGTTTTATAAAAAAAAACACCCCCACAAAGATTTATGGTTCCGAATGTAATCATAATTCCAGCAGAAACTTTAAACAATATCGGGAATCTTTCGTGAGATATGTGCAAAACCAGTCTTTCACGGCATATTTACTGTATGTACGTAGCACCTGCAAGTTGCATGTGGTACTTGACGGCCACGGAGAAGAAAAATGTGGGTAATTTTCTAAACTGTCGGAGTCTCCAAACACTGCACAATATTATCTTTATGTAATGTAACAATTCAGTGTAGGTGTGAAATAGGTGAAACGCTATCTTCAGTTCACCAAACTGACGTGAGAGCCATAAGCGACACTTCGCAGCCAAGGTCTTCAGCGCTGATCGTGATAGAGGGGAAGATGTAGCTGCAACGGAATGCTATGGCGGGAGTGTCAGGAGCACCCCGACACTACCCACCGGCCAATGGCAACGTCCACTGTGTTTCATACAATCTAAAACTCGGGTTTGACCTAGTTGGAAATTGAACCCAGTTTGTCGTGGTGCGAGGCGAGTAGTCTGGCAGTAACATCACCTCAATCCCCACCAGCTATTAAAATTTTAAAAATTAATATGCCTTTTCTTTGTTGGCTGGCATTCCTGAAGAGCTAGAAATTGTTTTAACGCAGACGGTGCACGGTGACTTGTAAGCATTTTGAGCTTACATATATGGGTGCTAATAAACTTTTTCACTTCATATGTAGAGTACGAAAGTGAATCATTGACTATAAGATATTCCCGCAGAACAATGTTAATAAACAAATATTCCGATTTTGACTGCGCATTAACTGCCATGTTAAGCGAGCGTGTCGGTTCAGGTTGTTGACTCATGCAGCAGCGAAATGAGTGCTGTAACTCCCATCATTATGTTCGGGCTACAGGACGACGTAACTCATAGAGTTTTGAAATCTGGCACATTGTCAAGGCTGTAAGAAAACATACCGGAATTCGTCGAACCTCGTAGTTTTGCTACGTATTTCATTTCAAAATGGCTGCCGACAGAAATATTTTATCTAGTTTTTAAGAAACAGCCACCCTGCGATTACTTACATGGAAAATTGCGTATGACATGAATGAAGAGAAGAATTTTCTACAAAAATGTTCTGATTCACTATATCAATATTTTAGTAGCTGAGAAGATAATCACAAACTCCGAGAGTTTGCGTACTTTGGATACTTCTCAAGGTGGGAAAATTACAGTATACTAACGTGGCTCTCAGTAAGGTAGCGAATGTAGTTAAATTAACAATGCTCCCGCGACCTTATTGTATTATATGCACTCTCCAGATGTTTGATTATATAGTCATATAGTAACCTATAGCTTCTTATATTTATTACCCCGCATGCTCTACCGTCATGAGATTCCGTCAACCTTAAGACATGTACTATTTGACCACAATATAAACAAAGTATAACAATAGTTTTATTTCATGAGATGGCTTTTGTGTGGTGTGGCTTGAATCGTTTATTTTATCCGCGGTTAATATTTATGGAAAATGAAATATTCCGCTATGGATGAACGATGGAGCTCTAACAATTTATAACAATATATTTCATGTAAATCTGTCCTGATTTTTAATGAAGTATACGTACATATTTTGAAACATTTAATATTGCCATTACATTTAAGTCTGTGTTTGCATAGTTTGATTACAGTGGAGCACCGTGAAACGTAAAAGATTTTTACTTAAATGAACAACACACGAGCTGGGTCACTGAAACGCCTTTTGAATTTGATGAATAATAACTCATCTCTCCACTTTTACAACTTTAAGATTAAACTTACGTACAATTCCCAAATTCATTAAAACTGAAAATAAACATCAAATAACATGTTTATAATTTATAATGTATCGATAACACTTCAAAGAAGACAATATTTATTTTGGACAAAATAAGAATATTAAGTAAACCCTTGGTGCATTTGTATGACTCATTTTTGCTCCAAATAATGGTTTTTTAAATTAGGTTACACGAATTTCATTATTTTCTCCTTTCAAGATGACATGAAATAATTTGTCGCAGAAAAAATGCGTAACACTAGTGAAAATATAAATATTTTCGATTATAATTCGGTGTGCAATAACCCAGAACTTCATTTTATTAACGATTGTGAATATTGCACTATNAAAAAATCAGACTCCTATCCAAAAATTAAGTTGAATCAAATATATTTATTTGTTTTGCTACTCATTTGATTGTCTTTGTTCGAAAATACAGCTCGGGAATTTGTTTGTAATTAGGAAGCAGTATTTGTTAGTTCATTTATTAATGCCTAATAATGGTACAAAGATCCTAAGAAAACAAGTCCAACAGGAAACTAAAAAGTAAAGTTGTAAAACTTGAAATACTTATTTACGAACGTTAACCAGTAATTTAAATGTAAGTATTTAAAAACTTTGATGCTTCGTGAGTAGTCACTTTAGCTGAGATTGCGTAGGATGCAGAACTAGGACGGAAACGAATAAGGTTAAAATTTCGGTCGTGCTTTACTTCTTTTTTTTAGACTAACCGAAACTGTTTAATGAACGTAGAGTCAAAAAAATATTTAGCTACAGCAACCAAATCTTACAATTTCGGGTAACCAAATAAGAAACGTAAAAGATTTTTACTTAAATGAACAACACACGAGCTGGGTCACTGAAACGCCTTTTGAATTTGATGAATAATAACTCATCTCTCCACTTTTACAACTTTAAGATTAAACTTACGTACAATTCCCAAATTCATTAAAACTGAAAATAAACATCAAATAACATGTTTATAATTTATAATGTATCGATAACACTTCAAAGAAGACAATATTTATTTTGGACAAAATAAGAATATTAAGTAAACCCTTGGTGCATTTGTATGACTCATTTTTGCTCCAAATAATGGTTTTTTAAATTAGGTTACACGAATTTCATTATTTTCTCCTTTCAAGATGACATGAAATAATTTGTGGCAGAAAAAATGCGTAACACTAGTGAAAATAGAAATATTTTCGATTATAATTCGGTGTGCAATAACCCAGAACTTCATTTTATTAACGATTGTGAATATTGCACTATATGCACCCGCGAACATTCCGAGCTGTAAGCTATTAGGGAGAAAAATGTACAAATGTATTCAGTTACTTTCTTTCTTGGATAAATACTCTAAATGTTAGTGAATTTATTAATTTATAAAATGACATTTGCTACCACTTTAAATAATTAGGTTACTACATAAAAAAACCAAATTATATTACACTTGTTTGCGCGAAGAATGCTCGGCCTGTTTATGTCTCATACGACGTCACTGATGTAACCAAAGCACCCTTTTAACCACTCAATTGTTTGTACACAAGCATAACAATACGCAAAATACACTGAGCAGCCAAAAAATCTGGCACACCTGCCTAATAACATGTAGAGCCCCCGCGAGCACGCAGAAGTACCGCAATACGACGTGGCATGGACTCAACCAATGTCTGAAGGTATGTAGAAGGCAATTCACACCATGAATTCTGCAGGGCAGTCCACAAATCCATATGAGTGCTAGGCGGTGGAGATATCTTCTGAACAGCACGTTGCAAGGCATACCAGATATGCTCAATAATAATCATGTCTGGTGATTTAGGTGGCCAATGGAAGCGTGTAAAGTCAGAAGAGTGTTCCTGGAGCCACTCGGTAGCAACTCTCGACGTGTGGGGTATCTCATTGTCCTGCTGGAATTGTCCACAATGGACACGAATGGGTGCAGGTGATAAAACAGGATTCTTACATATCTGTCACCTGCCAGAGTCGTATCTAGACTTATCAGGGGTCCCATTTCACGCCAAATGCACACGCCCCATACCATGACAGAGCCTCCACCAGCTTGAACAGTCCCCTGTTGACATGTAGGGTCCATGGATTCATGAGGATGTCTCCATACCCGTACACGTCCATCCGCCCTATACAATTAGAAACGAGACTCGTCAGACCAGGCAACGTGTTTCCAGTCATCAACAGTCCAATGGCAGTGTTTGCGGGCCCAGGCGAGGCGTAAAGCTTTGTGTCGTGCAGTCAACAACGGTACACAAGTGGGCCTTCGGCTCTGAAAGCCCATATCAATGATGGTCCGTTGAATAGTTAGCACGCTGGCACTTATTGATGCCTCAGCATTGACATCTGCGCCAATTTTAGAAAGGGTTGCATGCCTGTCACGTTTAATGATTCTCGTCAGTTGTTGTTTTTCCTGTTCGTTAACGATCTTTTTCCGGCCGCAACAACGTCAAAAATTTGGTGTTTTACCAGATTCCCGATATTCACGGTACACTCGTAAAAAGTCGTACGTGAAAATCCAAATTTTATTACTACCTCAGAGATGCCATGTCCCATCTCTCATGCGCCGACTATAACACCACGTTCAAACTCACTTAAGTCTTGATAACCTGCCATTGTAGCAGCAGTAACCGATCTGGCAACTTTGCCAGACGCTTGTTGTATTATATAGGCGCTGCCGACCGCATCGCGTTACTCTGATTGGTTCCATACCTCTGTTATTTGCATACACACGCCTATACCAGTTTTTCTGGCTCTCCAGTGTATATCTACATTAATTTTAGTAAAAAAAAAACCTGGCGTAATGAACAATTGTCTACTGAATAAATGTGCCATATAGCTGATATGATACCTTTAGCGTTTTTAATAATATTCCTTATTTATGATAATCTGCATGATATTGTTTAGAAAGTACGCCCGCGTAAGTAAACCCCACCTTTTTAATGAAAACAGCCACCACGCTTTTCATATGTATTTGTTATAGGAAAGAATATACACGAAAATTAAAACTTAGTAAAACACAAACATGCATTGTAAAATATGTCTATATTTTTCTTTAGAAACTAGTTGCCGAGATTATTTAGGCAATACTTACAAGTGAATTAGAGTTATCTTTTATAAAAATAAAGTGGTGTGTATAAAAATAATAATCTAATTTTAACAAGTAATTACTGTAGATTTTAAGTTTAATTTGTAGATATGGAGGTACGTAAATATATTTGTATTTTTCATACCGCAGTGTATTGTAAAATACAGTATTTAAATTGTACAGTTTCAAGAAATTCTTATGCAGCTTAGTTTCCAAAGAGCGTTCATTTTTTGCTATAATTTCATAATTATTTCTTATATCGTATACATATACTTCCATGTCTAATAATAAAACAAGTCATATTGAATTAACTATGTAATTCTCTACTTCTGTTGTTAGTATATTTCGAATAAATCTTTACCAACTCATGACGTAAAAAAAACGTTCGTCTCGATCTTGTAATACCAAGAAGTGGTTTGTAACTGATAGATATAGAGAACAACGTTATTATAATCGGGAGGAGAAATTTTGGAAAAGCCTCCGCTGGCAGGTCAAGAATGACTGCACGCAGGCTGGTTGCTCGCTCAGAACTTGTTCCTTATTACAAACCAATGAAACGTCAGCATACAGCTGACGTCACGTCACGTGTGGCATGGCTGCCGCGCCACTTTCTCGTGTATGACCGCAGAAACTACAGCTGCCACACGCATCACGGTGGCTGTTGGTTCAACATTACGGATTCTTTAATAGGAAATATACTCACTTTTGAAATACTGATTATTACTGAAACCCCTTATATCACTTATGGATTGGGGACAAATTTATAAATGCTTTGTATACAAAAAAAGTTAAATTGCATTTATTCCTGACTTTGCAAATTTAAGTAATGCACGTGAAGTTTACATAACCTTCAAATTTTCCAGGGTTTAGTTCTGACGTTCTCACAAAAAAAAAAATTATATATTTAAAAATAAATCGATTCCTCTTTTACGAAAACAAAAACCTGGCATGGCATAATACTTTGAGCATCATTAAAACTGAATTTTTTGATCTTTACAGTTGTAATATAGGGTACCTTCTGTCCGTGAAAATATTAACCGGTGCAGTTTAGCTAAATAGCAGTAAAGAAAGAACTTTCGCCTGTACAATGCCCGAATAAACAGGCATCGGTTATACAGTGAATCTCTGATAAAATAGTGATGTACTAATTGGATATGAATTCACCTACGAATGCACCAATCAGATATGCATGCGCCGATGAGATAGTGATGCACCGATTAGCTACTGATCCACTGACTAGAAACTCATGCAACAAACAGACAGTGATGCAACAGTTAGAGAATGATAGAGTGAACTGATATTGATGACTTATTACATTCTGATGTACGAGTCATAAATTGATTCATTAGTTATATACTGATGTGCTTTACTTGAGTAGTACATTTCCAAAGCGTTCCTAGTTCACAAATATGTAAATTTACAATAATGGTCATGTTGGTTCTTCCTAGTCTCTGCTATGGAATGAGAAATGTTTTACAGTTTCAAAACAGTGCGATGCCCTTTTAAACGCAGGTTTAAAATTAATTTCATGTCCAAAGTAGCTCGTGTCCACAATCATTAAATACGATTTATTTCATTTTGAGCTGAATGCTTTGTTTCAGAATGCTCTAATTTATACAGACAATGTTCTTGACATCCAATACCAAAGTTCAAACAGTCACATTAAGAAATACACTCCATAAGCATTTTTCGCAGTTTCCCGACACTCAATGAACACGGACAAGAAACCCTTTGGAAATGCACGACTCACTTAACCCAACCTAACGTAACATAACCTAACCTAACTTTACACAAAATAACCAAACCTAACATTATAAACATGTAGTCACAATCTAATGCCTAAACCATACGCGAGGGCGCGCGACATCAGAATTCTCACGTTATCTGCAACAACACACTGGCTACCGCTGCTAATGATGTATCACTGAAACAATAGTGGTGTCATACACGCACGGAAAAAAAAATGTGGTTTAATGTTTTTTTCCGTTAAAATGTTTTGTACCGACAAAAAGGGAAGGCTTAGAAACCCAATTAACGTAACGTGAATACAACGAGCATCCCGATGTCGAAATTAGAACACCGAATTCTGGTGTTGTAATCCTGTTTGATAACATTCGAGCCATTAGAGACATGCATTTTGGAGAGCTCAAAGTGTCTCGAAACAAAAGTTTACATGTTTACTCGTTAAACTGGAAGCCATTTCATGAATACCAACCTTGTTGGAGAGCAGTTTATCGCCTGTTCTAATACGAGAAAAAAAAAAGACAACATGCGTATTATGCAGTAAAAAAATGGTGTGTCCGTATCTTTATGTAGACATGGTGGTTCTCGGAATGGCTGCGTAGCTCTCCGGGAGGAAACCTTATATCTAAGTGCCTACGCCAATGGTTATATATTACGTATATCTAGTGTTGCTAACATTTAAACAATAATTAAACTACGCCACAATCGAAATTCACCAGTATCTACTAGGATATGGAAATGTTTTTGATCATCATTCAAATAATATCAACACCCATAACTTAAATTTACAGTTTAAGCGTGCATATTCCAAAGTTTGTGATTTCACACCAATGCGCAAGAATGCATAGCTTGTGCCAATATTTAACGAACAGGCATGCCCAATTTAATTCATAATTAGCTGTTCGTGTATTAAACAGTATGTCTATCTTAATAAAGCTACTCAGGATTCTACTATTCGTCGAATTTTGCGGATTACTTCGTTGTATGGTGCTTGGAATCGAGTCGCGTATAAAATATGTTCAGTTTCGATTTTTAATATTATTTTGAATACCTTGAATTACTCACTGTGTTAGGCAATTTCGTTTATTCCGTCGGATTAAACCGGAGTTTCTCATAATAAAAATAAATGATTTACTTCCATAATAAATCTCGGAGATTAGCAGGCAGACACGATTCTTAAAATACACAGTAATACATGTGATGTGAGTGAATGGTTCTTCTAAAATATGGGTAGTAGAATATTCTTTTGAACGACCTCTTATATCTGCTATAATGTTTAAGATCATCTTAATACACAGATTTTATTTAAGTTTCTGTAAAAACTGCTTTCATTAATAAGTATCAAATTTATATTGAACGATGGCGCGCAAGTATATCGTTGAAAAATTGTTCAGTTCAGTCCGCTGCGGTTTTTAAATGTGTTCATATTCTTATATTTTTCCGAGGATGAGCTCCGCCGCACCCCTGGAGTATATAACAGCTGGCTTGTGTCTGTCGCTCGGCGTGTGGCCTTCAACAAGCACCACGCAAGGTAATGTGTTTCGTGCCTGGCCTACCAACGCCAACGCAATAATGACTGCCCCCCCTCCCCCCACACGACCTCCTAGAGGATCAAGCGATCGGCTAATTAAATTTGTAACGACTTTCGAAAGCTATACAGCGAGAGGCGAGCAAACGATTCGTTGGATGTTGGTTTTGGTTTCTGTTCGACGCGATATCACGTTTGCTTTTTTTTTTATCTGTTATCTGCGGCGAGTCGCGTGTGTTGGCGGGCGTGTCAAGACCATGCTGAGTTATGGTCATGAAATTTAGATTATTTTACCATTTCCGACGTCCCTGATTTTGTGTGTCTCGTCTAACGCTGGCATCTGTACCAAGCAAGCCCCTCGTACGTAGCTTATAGCAGAAGTAGAATTCTTACGATGGAACAATGTACACAACTGTACTTCACGCAGATCGTAGTACAAACTCTACCAATTATCAGAAAATCACCTTTTAGGCTGCATATGGAAGAGGAATGCAAATACTAATTCGCAACACTGCAAAAATATTTTGCGAATAGTTAATAATTTATATGTATAATAATCAAATGAGAGAGTTTATTTCAATTTACGTTCTGTATAATTAAAAAAGCACATCTTGCAAAAAAAACATAATAACCTTCTTTAAGCAAGGCTATCAAAAGAATTGCATGTAATAAACTATAAGGAAAAATAATTTTTATAATTTGTTTAATAATACATTTAATGCTGCGAAAGGTATACTTTTTGGAGACAAAATAAGTGCACGTAAGTTAAGTTATTTTTAATAACTGTTTACATAATATAACCAACATTTACATTCATAAAACGATTTTTATTATTATGAATACCTAATATGACGAAGGTTTTCTTACAAAATTTGCTTCCTGAAGCATGCAGAATGGAGATACACTTGAATATTTTTTTAAAAAGTAGACTGTTATAATTTATCTTTAAAAACATTTAAGGCAGCGAATTGTAGCAAAATACGTTACAGTGTTAAAAATATATATGCATTTTTCTTTCATATGCAACATAAATAGTACTTTTGGGACAATGTTTGGTTGTGTTTGCATAAATGTTTATAGTTTTTTGTGGTTTCTTCACACTTTCTGAATAAAACATATGAAAAATCACCCCACGTATGACGGGTTTGGTTGTTTACTGATTACACACTGAAGAGCAAAAAAAACTGGTACACCTGCCTAATATCGTGTAGACCCCCCCCCCCCCCNAAAAAAACTGGTACACCTGCTAATATCGTGTAGGCCCCCCACTCCCCCCGAGTACGCAGAAGTGCCGCAAGACGACGTGGCATGGACTCGACTAATGTCTGGAGGTATGCAGGAGGCAATTCACANAGTGCCGCAAGACGACGTGGCATGGACTCGACTAATGTCTGGAGGTATGCAGGAGGCAATTCACACCACGAATCCTTCAGGGTAGTCCACAAATCCAATCTGCGCCAATTTGAGAAAGGGTTGCATGTCTGTCACGTTTAATGATTCTCGTCAGTCGTCGTTTGTCCCGTTCTTTCACGATCTTTTTCCGGCCGCAGCGATGTCGAAGATGTGACGTTTTACCGGATTCTCAATATTCACGGTACACTCGTGAAATGGTCATACGCGAACATCTAAATGTTATCGCTACCTCGGAGATGCTATGTCCCATCTTTCGTGCGCCGACTTTAACACCACGTTCAAACTCACTTAAACCATGATAAACTGCCATTGTAGCAGCAGTAACCCATCTAGCTGGTGACCGTTACTCTGATTGGTTCCATACCTCTGTTATTTGCATACGCACGCCTATGTAAGTTTTTTTGGCTCTTCAGTGTATTACATATCACAAGCGTACTATACTTGTGTTAACATAATAGTACCTTTATTTATGGTTAAATTGAAATTTTGAATATATTTTTAATCTGTTAATTATAATATTTAATTTATAATTAAAATGAACTAAAACAGGGAAAAAAAGTTGTGTTGGTAATAACTAGTAAGAAATAGTTCTTATGAAAAATTTAGTTTAAGTGAGTGCGCACGAATGCAGTGCGTTGTCCCTTTGGTGTAATTTTCTAGTCTTGGTTAAACTTTGTTTACATGAGGCGGAAGAATATCCTGGAAGTAGAACTTTAGCAGGGCTTCAGAAACATGTGAAGTAACCTTGAATGGCCTAAAGCAAGTTTTCCATGTTTAACAAACGGTTGCGGTGCTCTATTTAAAGCCAATCTACCCCTACCTTAACAGAAAACCGAACCTGCAATCCTGCGTGTCGAAGGGAAAAAAAATTGCAGTTACCTCACCAATGGAGATCGCAGAACTCCAACAACGCCCTGAGCATCGTACACCCGGTGGCGAGTTATATTTACGCCCTTACTTAAACTTCACAAATAGCGGTACAAACGAATGGATTAAAGAGTGGCAATAATTTCAAACTGAATTTGACAGACACAACACTTAAACATTTTTCACTGTAGTTTTTTGAATGCGTATACACGTAATTCTAAATACGCTACCACATAAGGTTGGAAAGTGAAGGCAACTCTTGTTTGTTGCTTCGTTTTAATAACGGCAAACATGTAAAACGGCCGAAACACACGGAGGTGTAAAAATACAGAGATTTTTCGTTAATCCGNGTTTTAATAACGGCAAACATGTAAAACGGCCGAAACACACGGAGGTGTAAAAATACAGAGATTTTTCGTTAATCCGATAATTTTTTAATTTTTAAAAGCTTTATAATTTTCTCCGCCTATTAACCTGCAGTTTTACATCCACCGTCACAGATATATTTTTCTCTGCTCTGCACCCAACTTTGTTGAACAAAGCCTAACCAAGTCTAACAACTGCACCAAGAGGGACAACGCACCACATTCGTGCGAACTCAGTTATCTCATATTTCGCATGAGAACTATTTTTACTAGGCATCACAAGCACACCTTTTTCCTCTCTGTTTTTATTGTACTGAATTATGAATGAGATATTATAATTTACAAATAAAGTATTAGTAAAAGTTCAATTTAACAAAAAAATAAGAGAACTCTATGTTATTATAAAACGCATGTGATACCTGACATATTAACGAAACAATTAAACACTTCAAAGGTTTTATTCGAAAAATGCGAAGAAACTGCGAATCGACTACAAGCAGCATTGTGCATACGTGCGATCGTCGTTTTGTTGGCGAACTCCGATATTGAAATTGCATCTTCGGCTGTGAACTTCATTAAGGAAGAGAGATGTTTTTCATATTGAATTTGTTTACTTCTCTCGGTATCTGATCTCCAACTCTTTATGTTAAAAAACCAAGGTTCTTTTTGGCATGCCTGGTTACTTAACTCGATTGTAGAAGCTCTGAAGATTTCACTTGCATCCGTATTTTATCATGTGAAATAAAAAATTATCAAGTAAATATGGAATTGCGGTCGGTGGTTGCAAGTGTGACGAGATTGAAAAGCTAGAAAGAAAATACATTTAGAAATAAGTGATAAAGAGTCCTATGTACCTGGAGCCAGCTGATTGGTCAATCCGAGGAACAGAAGTGAGGGAGCGATAAGTGTGATACCTACCCGCGCATNGTACCTGGAGCCAGCTGATTGGTCAATCCGAGGAACAGAAGTGAGGGAGCGATAAGTGTGATACCTACCCGCGCATACATCACCTTGGCGCATATATGTACATGAAATATTTTGAAACGACGTGCAGTGGCCTTGTTGTACTCCTGGAACTACGGGATTTTTAAGCGGCGAAGCAATTATTTTATTAGTGCGAAGTCTTAAGCAAAGTTCAGTACATGTCACTATTCTAGCTCTGATCGTTTCCGATAAGTACATTTTGCGATCAGACAGTGAATAGAGGCAGTTTTTGAGCAATGTTGGAGAACTCGGAAATAGTGTTTGTAATGTGCATGATGTCTTGAAAGTAGTCTTCGTACCTCGTCTAAAGTGAATTTTTTTTTCAGGTCAGTACATACGACGCACTTTAATTAGTTCAGGGAAAAAANCTTCGTACCTCGTCTAAAGTGAATTTTTTTTTCAGGTCAGTACATACGACGCACTTTAATTAGTTCAGGGAAAAAAACAAGTATTTGTAACGCTTCGCAACGCAGTTCAAACTCCAGGTACGTTATTAAGGTATAGGCCTACATATNAAAAAAACAAGTATTTGTAACGCTTCGCAACGCAGTTCAAACTCCAGGTACGTTATTAAGGTATAGGCCTACATATACTCTGAGAATTAACGGGCTTGGTTTATAAATATTGAATGTGAAAATTACGTTATTGAGTAATTTAAGTAAATTCAAGGTGACGAGGTTGTGTTTGCGTTTACTACGGAAGTAAAGAGAGCCAGCGGTGGCGTGCGTCGGGTTTCAGTTTGTCATTTTGAACGCGAAGCGCCCGATTCTAAGCCTCGTCGACGCTCGCGTAGAATGTCGCTTGCCACCGTCTGACGTGTTAGCTCGTGTACTCGAAATACGAAACTTGTACTCAGAGGTCGTAGCACGAAGGTAGGCATGACAGGAGATGGCATGCCACGGCGTCGTTGAAGCCGCGTTTTCGCGCCTCGCCATATCGTGACACCCAAACGCTGAAAATGTTGAGGGCAGGTTTGTGTATTCAATGCAATTCAAATGTGGAAATTTGTAAACATGTAATAACGAATGAAGCCAAACGTTCATGCTTAAGATAAACATACTCTGATACAACAGCATCGTTTTAATTTCGACAGGTTATGTTTCCTATGTTGTGGGTGTCACAACATGAAGGAAAGCTCTCATAATTATTTACATGCACATCCATAGACAAGGCCACCCCTTGGGTCGTAGGCTTGGCCCTGACCAGTTCTTTGGGACAGTATTTATTCTGGTAGTTTTAATTTACACTATGGCGTATTTTCAGAGTAATTCCTTTATATACATGCCAACCGATTTTCTTCTCCATTGAGATGAAGCTAAAATGCACTACCAAAATTCATAACTTACTTATTGTTGCCCAACTGCAGTAAAGGAATTTGGACAGTAAAACATTAAATAAATAAAACTATTATTTTTAACTTTTCCGCATTGCGTATAATGTCATTTACACAAAAAAAATAAACTTCACGTATTTTTGGGATAACAGAGTGTCTAAAAAAATAATTTTTCATTTTTTCAACATACGAAAAATACAACTTAGCTCACTAACGGAAATTTTTACTCAATAAAAAGGCTACCTACAGATGGCCACGTATTCACAATGAATTATTATTATTATTATTATTTTAGTTTTTAGTTAATCTCTGAACATTTTTACGTGGCCTGCCCCTAAAATTTTATTAAGTAACATTTATCAAGCACATATTAGAACTATTGTAATTAAGACACTGCTTTCCAGCGTATCGTGTACCGTTTTTGTAAGTTTTATTTTATTTGCGTTTCCCCGAGAAATAAATTTTTTAATTATAACTTATAACAACGCCAAAACCTTAGTATTTATTTATTTTACTAGAAAAAGCATTACGTCTTATATACAGAATTTAAAAAAGGACTGGTAAAAATTCAATACATTTATTTTTCCTGTTGTCCACCATAGTTAAAGAAAACTATCATAAGTATTAATTCATTTAATTAAAAGTATTTTCTATTAAAAGGACATTTAGATAGTAAGGAATATAAATAAAACTACCAAAATATAAGGAACCTAAATTTCTGCTGTTAGTTTTAATGCGAGGGCGACGGAATTCACCAACACGATAAGAAAACATCTGGTAATTAGGTAAAAGCAATTAACTTTCGGTGACTGGATAGCCGGAGACACAAAAGATTCAAGAGGACTGGACTCAAGGCCAGCAGAAGACACTTGAAACTGGCGACGGAATTCTGTGCAACACAAAAAAAATAGCGGTTTCTGTAAACACAATGGTCATCAAAATAGGACAGCGGTTTTCTAAACGATATAGGACCATACTTGAAAATAATAAGCTCCACTCATCCCATAAGTAGTTAAATATTAATGCTGATTAGAAAACATTCCGTAAGATTTCTCACAAACAGGTTTTGAAACTTAATTGTCAATTGTCCATTTACCTTTTGAATTGAAGCACGAGTTGTTTTATCTGTACCACGGCAGCCACGGATTTGTCACTTCATTAATCATAATGAGATGAGCTCTCTAGTGTGGAGACGCATTGTGATATATTTAAAATCGACAGTTGCTTGGTGTTACTTCGGATAATACGAGTGACTTAATTTTGAAAACTACGCGAGTGAAGCAGTTTAGCAACAAAAACTATCTCAACAGGTTTTTTCACGAATATGAAAAGAACTTAGATATTTTCCCTTTCATTTTTCAATGCAGTGCACTCGTCTGAGTTAACCATTTTAACTTCCTTGAAATAATAGGCAAATAATTTTTGTCATAATTTAAAATCAAATATTAGAACTGGAAATGTTTTAACATTTAAAAAAATATGACTACTTTTAAGTGTTTATTCATGAAAACCTATGCAAACCAATTAAACCGCTTTAAAACCTCTGAAATATGACAAAAGAACAATTTACTTTTCCCGGGAGATGTTGGTGACATTTCGCGTTTATTATAATAACGGAACACACCAGAAAGGAAATGTGAAGCTGAATGCTCCTCGGAGAATATTATAAGCTCAAGTCATGTATCGATGAATACTGTATAATTTTACAGGTCACGATTTTTTACTAACCGTTTCCATTGTAGTGCAAGAAGTCATTTACCTATGTAGGACACTCTAGTAATATATATTTTACGCATACGGGAAAAAAGTATACGATTGTAAAAAAAATAAAACTTGCTCTCGATAATTTGAATCAATATTTTATTCTGAAATGCGAACTGTACGAGGACTAAACAAACCGAGGTCCCAGCTGAGGGAAGTTCTCTGGGGAGTTAACAGCTAAGTTGCCACAACTTTCAAGAGAGACAAGTTGTGCGTAGCTCGGCGCTACCAACATTTCGGCCCGGGATCCACGCTCCCGCCAATTAGCCCCTAGCTTCTCTTTCCGGAGTGTTTGGTGTTGGTCTGCCTAGAGTGTAATGGAGAGGGGGAGTTGCAGAGCGGAGGGAGGTTTCGATTTCGCAGCAGGGACCGGAACTTTGTCCTGGAAGTGGCTGCAGAATACAGAAGGGTCCGTGGGAAATACGGGATAGTGTATAGGAGTCGAAGAGGAGGAGTGGAACGGAATTGAATTCCCCGCCTGACTCCTGGCTATCGGCTGTTGATGGCTAATGGAGCACTTTTGAAATCAACCTTGGAAAAATAATGCCGCTGCCCTGCCCCTTCCCTGCACTAAGTTTAACGGGTACACCGACCGGCCTGCGCCCAGTATATTTGGCAACGACGCAGGGAAAATAGTTCCGTGTCTTAACGTCGAATTAAACTTGTAAGGTATAGTCCTTTCGCGGTTTCCACACTTTGTTAATTAAACCTTTGAAAAATCACCCTATGCATGGCGTACTTGTTTGCTTCCTAAATATATTATGTATCACAATCCCTTTATACTTGTGATAACATATAACTGCCCTATTTTGTATTAAATCTAACTTTTACTTATCTACAAAATGTATCATTTCACTTATACTTAATATGAATACATACGGAGAGAAAATAAATGTGTTGGTAACGCCTGGTAAGGAATAGTTGTTATAGAATTTATCATTACACGTAGTGCGCAGGGTTTTATGCCCGGCAGGCTCAATTCGGATTTTCGCAAGTGGGAATCGTGCCGGACGATTCCGCTGCCGAGCGGCTTTTCTCGGGGATCTCCCGTTTCCCCCGCCCCTTCATTCCGGCACCGCTCCATACTCACCTCACTTCACTCTCACCGGCTCTCAAGACCTCGATGTTAAGAACCGCCCCAAATCTCTTCAACTCCCTCACGTAGTGCGCACGAATGCGACGCGGTGTCCCTGTGGTGTAATTTTCTAGACGTAGTTGAGCTTAGTTTGCACGAGACGGAGGAATATCCTGGAAGTATAACTTTAGCAGGGCTTCAGAAAAGTTAGAAGTAATCTTGAATATAATATAAATTGTGGATACTGAAATTATATCATTTTCGTTCTGGTTTATTTAATGCATTTAAGCGTAAGAATTAGCAAATTTGTAACATTTTTTTCTAATAATTTCACAGTCTTACTTGACCGACGAATGAACAAAGTGATCAGGTTCGTGGCAATGCTAAATTGACGTGTGGCGGAAGAACGCACGATGTGCATACAAGTAGATACCAAGCATGGATTTCAATGTTGCTCAGTTTACCGTGAACAGCTGTTACTAGGACGGAAGGAAAGGGGTTCGCCAGCGCGTGGCAATTAGTCATAATGCATTACGCCGTTCGCAAGGGAGAGAACCGCCGAGGAGAGAACACAAACGTAGCAGAAGGACGAGGGAGAACTGAGCCTCCCTCGCGCCTGTCCCGCCATCCCGAACGGAAGGAGGAGCAACGCAGTAACCGAATTTCGGTTTGAAAATTTATGATAGAGCCATTAGGCTAATGATGTTAAAGATTTCATTCGCTTTTCAAGAAGAGTTACTCTGCAGTCGGAACTAAACTTTTTTCTTGAAATAAAAGGAACATGAGAGGGGGGTGAAGTGAAATGCCGGGGGCGGACAGCGGCTAGAAAAATTGGGTGGAGGGGGTGGTGCAGGGGAGGAGCCATTAGTCTAGTGAAATTAATTACAGTACTCAGAGCACACTTTATATATCGCCCGCCATGTTTCAGAGGCGAATTTATTAGGCCTGCCGAGTTCTGTGGCTCCGATAGACTTTCGGCGTCATCGTTACTTTCAGGCGAAGATGATTCCTCTACGCCATGATGAAAAAAAAATATATATATATATACATCTCGGTGTTACGAAAGGTTGTTCCCAAGTGAAGACTATAATCGTTTTTCAGACGCTTTTATAAATATCCAAAACAAACGCTGATAATTTAAGATGTAGGACTTCAATTATTTAAATTTGTGTAAAGAGAATGAAAAGCATAAAAAAAATTAAATAAAAAATTATAAAAAATATTATGCTTTAAGACTGCAAATAAAACAACCACTCTTCCCAATGGACGTTGGTAATATTTCACGAATGGTATAAAACCAATCCACTTAAATTCACAGGAAAGGACTAACTGCACAAGGAGCCTATTGAGAGTAGCTTTTCGTTATACGAACTTCAATTATTGGAAGCTGATCTGGAGACGACAAATAAAATCTCACACAAGTTAACGGCTTACTTGGAGTTCGAGTGCATTGCATCGTGGTATAAATGAAACGGATTAAAAAAGTTTGGCCACGACGATCGCGAAAGATACAATGTGTTGAGGCTTTAGAACTGTTGTAATTACGATTCTCTTCCTGTTCTTTTAAAAGTGCGAGGGACATAAAGTAGCGCTAAGATCGTAAAGTGGAGCCTAGAGTTCTTTGGAAGTCAGTCCTGGGTAATAGTATTAGCCAACGTTTTGATAAAATATTTTACAGTACTGATACGTTAACTTGCACTGAAAAGAAATTGCGGAATATGTTACAGGACTGTGGACAGGAATGTGTTACTCTGGCAAAATGCAAAACATTTGTTTACAAATATGGGAAAAGTTGCTGCCTAGGATTATGGTTTTCTACACTGGCTGCCAGAAACTTCTAAATTTAAATACCATATATCTGTCGTCCATTTGGAAAGTAAGACAATGTCGAAAATAACAGAACACTCAGGATATACAAAAACCTCTGGCGTTTGATATATTCCAGATAACTAAACACCGATGATTTCAGAAGTAATAAAAAAGCCTCGGTGTAGTGAATTAATTTATATAAATCATATATGTCATCTGTTATGTAGAGTTACATTAGAACTATGGAAATGTCCCATTCTGCAAACTTTACGGACTTGACCTGTTTTGTACCTTAAAGTATCTAAACTGTTTGCCTAGAAATGTAAGACGAGATACTAATAAAGAACAAGCTAACGCTCAAAGATAACAAATATATGTATTTCACAGAACTATCATTATATTACAAAACAGATTTCCAGAATAGTACAGGAATATTCTCAAAGAAAACTGACATATGTATGTAACATAACTATTACTATTCACATACAGATGTTCTCAATACACCTTTGAAACTGATTATGCAATATCAAATTATATTGCTTGGATCTTCATTTGTATCCCCAAAATCAGACTGGAGGTTTTTACCTTAGCCATATTAATTTATTGTAGATGAACCTTCAACAACTTATTTATAATACTAAACAGTGGAGCGATTTATGCAATCGTTCCCATAATGTGCACAAAGCAGGGCTGTAAAATATTTTTACGCGATTTTACAGGAACTGCAATGTTAATTAAAACATATTTAAGACTAGTAATTTACATTCCTAGCTTAGTAGAGATTTAGCGAGGCCAAGGCATGAGTGAAGAAACTATTGAGAAATTAATTGAATGGTACTGTTCGTGAGTGAGTGAAGACATTCGGGTGGCTCTTAACAGCGAGTTTTTGAGAGCCGATGAGGGTGATTGAGATGAGTATGGAGCAACGCCGGAATGAAAGGGCGGGGGAAACGGGGGATTCCCGAGAAAACCCACCGACCTGTGGCATCGTCCGGCACGATTCTCACACGCACTAAATTCGGGAGTGACGAAAACGGGGAATGAACCTGGTTCACCTTGATGGGAGGTGAGCAGGCTAACCGCTCAGCCACCGCGGCTCCTGTACTGTTCGTGACTGATTGGAAGAACCCCGGAAGTTATGCGCTCGGTGAGGGGACGAAGTGATGTCACGTAATTGGACAGAAGGGGAAGCATATACTACTGTGCAAAGTGAAAACATTGATCACTTTTCTACACTATTGCGAAGAATAGGTCGCAACCACAGGAGACAAGACATTTTTATAAAAAAAAAAAAAAATACAAATCGCGTACTTGAACTGTTAATTGTGTTATTTATACCGCATTCTTAAATTATAAGCCTTGTTAATGTGCTGATTTATGCGCACACGTTAAATAAAGTAAAAAAATTATCTACCTTGACTATCTGGGAAATCTCCGTCAATTCAGAAACACACAAAAATATAAATATTACAGTTACTAATTCACTTAATTCAATAGCATAAAGAATAATATAATGAAAATGCCATATACCAAAGCAATTTTTTTGCTCATTTCTCGAAGAGGAAGGGTGATAGGAGGGGAGGGGGGGNGGGGGGGGGGGGGGGGGGGGGGGGGGGGGGGGGTGTGGCAATTGAAAGCCTAAAAGTTGAAAGGAAACGACGTTTATTGACAAAATTTTAAAATTATTCTGCAATAATTATCACGTTTAGACACGTTACATTTACCAATAATTTCATTTTCACGAGCAGAAAGCATCAATGTTTCATCTGTTTAAGAAGTGCACACAGCCTTATCATGTACGCCATGGAAATACGAGGGTTATTCGGAAAGTAAAGTCCGATTTCTTATAAAACATAAACCGTCGCAAATTTTTTTCAAAAAACGTTTTTTATTTAATTCCTTAGATGTTTCTCTATTTTTCTACATAGTTTCCATATTTGTTTAAACATTTGTCATAATGTTCTACAAGATTTTGTATGCTTAAGTCATAGACGTCTGCCGCCTGTGAGGATAACCAGTCTGTAACTGCTTCTTTCACCTCGTCATCTGTGGCGAGGCGCTTGCCTACCTAAAGGCGTTTGCTCGGAGTAGCTGAGTCCAAAGGGTGTCTTAAAACACACACACTGAGGCCCACCACCGGAGTTTCGAGTCCAGTGTGCTGTGGTAAAACACACGCACTGGGTCCTCCGACCACCGGAGTGGGCTATACCGGTCGCTTGAGGTGTCGGGACCATGGTCAGCCCTAGTATCCGAGACCGGTCCATTCCGCTGCGGGAATGGGCCAGATATGCGAATATATAGCCTCTACTGGTCTAGGGGACCCACATCTCTGCGTGGTACGAGCGGGTGGCCTTCAGGTCAGCAGGCGTGGGCAGCCCTGGCAGGGCTCCGGTCCAATTTGAAAGGGGTATCCGCCTCCTTTGTGAAGCGTAGATTGTGCGCCATCACAACAGCTTAGCTTGGTGGCGGGCTGGTCGACTCCTTAACAGTCGACGGAGCCCACATCTGGAGCTCTGCCACTGAAGGGGCGCTGGTATGGTAATGGATTTGCCTTCGGCCTCGACACCCAGAAGTGAAAGGAAGTAGAAGCACGGACTGGCTGCACCCAAGTGGTTCCGGGGTTCCCATGGGGCCAGGAGGGTTTGGCTTCGTGCTGGCTGTGGTTTAAATATTCGTTAGTGGGGACAGTCGGGGGTCGAGTGAGGCCTGATTGCCGTCACGCATATGCAGAGGTCTCTCAGACATCCGATGGTGGATAGTGGTGCTGGCCCTAGAAATAGGGTTCAGGGCTAGTTGTTCAAACATGGTTGGTTTGGACTGAGGGATGGGATCGTTCGTCGTTTCTGGTCTATGCATGACCAGGGCGGGGGCCCTATCTGCGAAAATACCCATCTAGTGCACCTCCGAACTAGTTCGTACTCCAGGTTCAAATGGAGGAGGCATTGCCAATTGGAGGTATATGTGAAATTCACTGCCTCCTCTTGGATACGGTGTAGTCCTTCGACGGAGGACGAATGGGCCCTGGGTGGGGTTTGTCCAGGTTTATATCCTTCCAGATGCCTGCCTACCCAGGGTTTTCCTAGGCTTGACTGGAAACTGTCGAACTGATAAAAGCGCAGGGAGCCTGCTGGGGTTTTAGGCCGCTGGTTTATCGTGGATGCCTGTCCGGCCCTGAACCGGCGGGGTGTAAGATTAGCCGGTGTGTCCTCGTGTTGCAAGTTTGCGTCCTCTCCGGCAGGATTTAAAGACCGTCGGCCATTGGGATGGGTGATGTCTGGGGGGCTTTCTCCAGTGGGTGGTCTGTGACCCCCCACCAGCTGGGGCGCAGGCCTACTTGCGGGCTTCTCTCAACGTGCTTCGGCACCATGGGTACTTTGCCCCGGTGTAAGGTGATATCTTCCGGTGACCTTCATTCTGCTCAATGGTGACTGCCCTGTCGGGTCCTCCGGGTCTTGTGGAAGTGTGCATTACTCGGGGGGCCGGTGTTCTACCCAGTGCTTCCGAATATCAACGTACAGAAATTCAAGCGAGCGCGGGAAACGGTGGGCGCAACTATGACTATCTCAAGGTAGTGGAACAAGTGAAAATCGCTCGGCGCCACGTCTGGACTATACGGTGAGTTGTCCTTCTGTTCCCATCCAAAATATCTGATAAGATTTTGGGTGCGAATGTCAGAATGGGGTCTGGCATTGTCATACAGCAACAAAACTCCAGACATCAGAATGCCACGTCGCTTAATTCGTATTGCACATCGAAGTTTAGTCAGGGTAGTGCAGTAAACAGCTGAATTGATTGTTTTCCCTTGCTGCATAAACTCGACTAACACGACTCCATGTCTATCCCAAAACACGGTTGCGTGTTGAGATTGTCCGCTTGGCCTTGAATTTGACTGGTGGTGTCGGGTGACACCATTCCATTGACTGACGTTTAGACCCTGAGGTCATGTGAGAAACCCACGTCTGGTCCCCTGTGAAAATCTTCTCTAAAAATTGATCACTTTCCTTATGATATCTGTCCAAAAAATCAAGAGCACTAGCCATTCTTTTCATTTGGTGTTCCTCAGTAAACAGCCTTGGAACCTAACGTGCGCACAATTTATGAAATTGCAAATTTTCAGAGACAATTTTGTGCAAAGTTGTTCTACCCACATTCGGAAATTCCAATGCTAAAGTTGAAATTGTGAATCGCCGGTCTTCACGAATCTTTTCATCCATGGCTTTGACCAAATTTTCTGTGATCACTAATGGTTGGCCTGGTCGCGGTTCATCATGGACATTTTCCCGTCCGTCCTTGAAAGCTCTCACCCACTTACGCACTTTGCTATCACTCATCGCATTGGAGCCATACACTTGACTTACCTGTTGATGAACTTCCGCTGCTGAAACGTTCCTTGCTGTCAAAAACAGAATCACTCACCTTATTTCACAGTCGGTGGGCTGATCAATTGTTTTAAACATTTTGAACTGACACTGTAAACAGCACACTGCAACAATACCAATGCAAATGGCGTCGTTTGACGAGCAAGGGATGCCGGGAGTCGGTGCGCATGCGCGTTACAATGCTCGCGCGACATTCGATTAGCTACGGCGATTCGGACCTTACTTTCCGAATAACCCTCGTAAATTCCCCGTGAAGAATGTAACAAGAAACATAGTTTCCATAGGCTCAGTACTGAACAATATTTCTCTCCTTTGCCTCCGGAATGATGAAAAACTCGGCAATTACACAAACTATATAGTTTTACCTTTATCTTAAACAAATGTGCACCTACAGAGACCTGTAACACGTTGAAGTTGATACGAAACATAACACACGTTTCAGTTTTACTGATGTTTGCGCACACATCACAGTGCTCTGGTGAGAAGTAAACAACACATTACCTGCCCGGGTTTTCCTGGAAACGACATGTCGCACCACAACCCCACCATATCCACGTCCAGGGTTCAAGCTATCAGTCACGAACATTGCAGAATACACGAGGTCCTGTTCAATAGCAAGTTTCCAGCATACCGAAATAAGCACCAACGAAAGCAGAGCCGTCGAAGAAGTCGCAGGCGATTACAAGCTTGCATGGCCCAAAACCTCATTAGTAAACATTAATAACAGTATAAATATTGAAATAAATTGTGGGCGAGAAAAAAAAACAGCGTATTAAGAGAAGTGGGGTCTGGGACAGACAGTGTGTATACACTAGTGATGCAACGAATATTCGCATTCGCATTCGCGAATATTCGCATGTTTTTAAACATTCGCATTCGCATTCGAATTCGCAAAAATGATGCCAATATTTTGCGAATGTATTTGGCAATGAAAAATGAAAATGTTTATTAAATAATAATGCAACTGCTATGATTAAGACATTTTTATTTATTAACATATTTTTTATCTATAAGAGTGTATTTTAATGATATTTGGGGAACAGCCTTGTAGTTATTCACTAGATTACACAACAGAAACACACTCTTGATATTCTTTTATTCTTATTTACCTTAGCAAAATCAAATTAAGGCAGGTAATTTCTTAAAACTTCTAAACTATATTATAACACAACTGTATGATCAAATACCATTGAACTGCTTTAACACAAAACAATGGAATAAGATATAACCCAACCTTTTTAATTATACAAATCAACTTTAAATGAGATCTTTTGTAAAAACACTTAACAATATGCATTTATGCAACCTAAAGGGTATCTTATTCAAATATGTGAGATCTTTTAATGAACTAGTAATCATGTTTAATTGTAAATCAAATCGACTTCTTATGAATAAAGTTAAAAATATATTGTGAAGAAAAACAAACAATATAATAATCTTCTTTTCAATTAAAACAAATATGTTCTTAACATTTTGTTAATTTTAACTTTGGTACTAATACTAACTCACTAATTATGTAATTTTTAGGATATCCATTAAACATTCATTCTTGAAATCGAAAAATAAAACTACGAAAAATTGTTTATATCCAAGCACAATTAAGTGAAACACTTAGTAATTAAATAAGAGTAGAGGAATATTAAACTTCAGAAATAGAAGTTTTGATGCCTTTTCTCCTTGCAGCCTATTTCGGTGGGGTGTGTAAAGAAGACCAGCCCCACTAAAGACCCTTTCGCTAGGCACACTAGTGGGTGGTGTTACTAAATATTGCCTGGCTATGGGAGAAATAATACCATACTTCTTATTATTTACCGCCCACCATGTAAGTGGATCTACATCATTTTCCACACGTTTATCTAATAAATATTCATTGATGGTTTTTTTTATCAAAACTTCTATAGGGTTCGTACATTTATTTTCTTCTTCTTCACTTTCGCTGGAATCCATCAGCAATTTCATGGTGTCTCTTAAAGATATAGATTTCTCTGTCAGACTGGCACTGGAACCAGATGTTTCAATCCGATGAGTAGTCATTCTGGCACGCTTAGGATTTGAACAAGACGATAGGCTTGATTCATCGTTTCCAATTGACTCTAAAATATTTTTCACAACTTGATCTCTGGTTAAAGAATTTTTGAAAAATTTAAATTTGTATCTCGGGTCAATAAAAGTTGCGGTAGCAAACAATACGTCATTTTCCAAATGGGAAAATCTGCGAAATAGTTCTCGTTTAAGAACTAAAATCGTATTCCCAACGCATTCGTCGGTCACATCAAATTCACCAATAATTTTTTCCAAAGTGGACAATAATGGAATTACTGAGGATACAGAAATATTGGCTGCACTTAGTTCTTTTGTAATTTCTTCAAAAGGTCTGAGTAAAGTTATTATTTTTTCCACAATAATCCACTCTTCGGAAGTTAGTTGTGAAATCTTGTTATTCTGGGAAGCATAAAGACATAACGAATCTTTGTTTTTCAAAATACGCTCTAACATATACAAGCTGCTATTCCATCTTGTAGCACACTCTTGTATGATTTTCAACTTTGGCTGATCGAGTCTTTCTTGTAGAGCAGCCAGTTCATCTTGAGCTACATTTGAGTGATGAAAATGTGTTGCCATCTTTTTACATTTTGCAATCACTGTTATAACGGAATCTTGTGCCTTGACAACCAGCTGAATTTGGTGTGACGAACAATCAATGTCTCTAATTAATAACAAGGAAATACCTTTTTTCATGTTTGTGCCACCATCTCTAACAATGCATTGCACTTTTTCTTTAGGTATTTCCCAATGCGACAACATGGTTTCGTGTTTTATAGCTATATTGTCACCAGTATGTAGGCCATCGTTAAATACCTCTGCGTTTAACACAATCATTTTTCTCTCAAAGTTTTTTGTTATACCATGACATGTAAGACTCAGCAAAGATATTCCTGAACAAGAATCAGACCAAATATCAGTTGTAAACGCCAATTTTTCAAATGACTTAATTAATCCCAAAATTTTATCTTTGACTTTGCCGTAGAAATTTTCACATATAAACTTAGAAAAATGTTGTCACCTTTTTATATTATACGACGGACAAAGATGGTTCAATAGTCTGACAAATCCAACGCTTTCGACAAAACTAAAGGGTAAGTCCTCTAAAGCAATCATTTCGCTTATTAAATTATCAATTTCCAAAGACTTGGCATTGTTGTTATCCCACTTTTTTGTTTTTTCGACGCAATCAGTCAAAGACATTTGTTTCAGGTCGGTTTTCGTACATTGTCGCGAAGTGGAGGCCACAACACTTGTAGAAGCATTTCGCTTTTCATTTTCCCTATTCTTTAAAGCATCATACTCGTTTTTATGCAAAGCTTCCAGGTGATTTCTCATAGCACTTGTTGTTCTTCCTTTGCGCGAGTATTGTTTATTACATATTTTGCATTTCACATTTTCAGCATCACATATTGTAAAATAAGTCCAAACTTCGCTAACACACGACCGCTTCATTTTGAAATATCACTTATCACTGTACAATTACAACAATAGAGTCTTTACAAGTTAAAAACAAAACTTAAGTATGTTGACTCGACGCTGCTCCCACCTGTACTATACAGGATGGTGGATAGCAGGGTACGTAGTAATTTGTTACGGTGTTGGCTAACGGCACCTTGGGCTGCTGTAAGAGGGGTGGCACAAAGACGTAACTGGGTTCGGTTTATTCACGCTTAACTTTTATTGTCCAAAGTTACAGTGACCTGTACATCTATGAGACCTAGCCCCTTTTGTATCTCCTCGGACGGTGGAATCTAGCTATCCCGCGCCCTACACACGTCTCGGCGAATGTTTGCGTCGGGGGGAGGTTTCGGCGGGTTGCTGAAATTACCTCGATGCTGGTGGCTGGTGTTGTCGTGCTGTCTCGGTGTCTCTCCCGCGAAGTCCTGGGCTCGATCCCTGGACGTGCAGTTCTCTCCTCGTCGCTCGTCGTTCCTCGTATCTGACTCTCTCGTGACTCCTACGTAACTCCGTCGTAACTGTCTTGTCGCTGCTGCTCCGTCGTAATGCAGAGCATTGAGAGCACATTGACTGGAGTACTGTCCTTCACTCTCGCCTAACTCTCTTAACTGTCGCGTAACTAACTTAACTGTCCTCCATGGCTCCTGTATATATACGTTTCTGTTCTATTTTCCATAGAACTCGGGACTTACCCTCTAGTGTTTGCGGTGGAATAGGGGAAGGCGGGGCGCACTGTTTTTCCCCGATTTGTAATTTCTTGTGGCGAGGGGCGATAATATGCCCGGGACTCCCCGTGTTCGCAGCGTCACGTCGTGACTCAGGCAACATGACAGGTGCAGTTGGTTCGAGCTCGGGAATTCCTCTGGTCGTTAGGCCATCGGTTTACAGCGTGGGTAAGAATAGCATCGCCACTACTGGTAGGTATGAGCGGTACGCGTCAAGGTTACCTCAAACTAAATCTTTACGAAAACATTATTAGCAGCTAACTTCATTCAGTAAGCCAGCAATCACGATTTGTTTACTTCGTTCAGAGTCGGGGCATATGGGCTACTCTCGGTTTTAACATGGCCGCCCGGCTGGCCAGTTCTAAACGCGCGGTAAAATTCGAGTTCGTAGGTGCACGCTTTTGGCGCCATATTTGAAAACCAACATTTGCATTCGCATTCGCGAATGTGGAAAAATCGACATTCGTTGCATCACTAGTATACACCTTCCGTGTGGTGGTTTTCACAAATGCCATCTTGCACGAGTTTTGCAGGTATCTGGCATCCGTGTAACTGCTGCTTTTGGCGGCGAGCTTATGAGAGACGACTTGTAGCGGCGTGCAGAGATGGGAGATGACGCGCCTGTGGTTGACAGCTCGCGCCATGGCGGCGAGTAACGCCTCCCAGGAGGAAGGGAGAAATTGCTTCTTCTGCTAAAGAAACATCCGGACGGTGAGTTGAGCCATCTGGGGCACGCGTACGTGCGGAGTTATTCAGAAAGGATATGCGTGGGTGTAGACACAGTCCTCGCTTAGTCATCCGTCTATAGTTTTCGTCCGTCAGTTTAAACCGATTCACAACAATCCGTCGTCCGTCAATCCTTCTGCACGGCAAAATTTCCGTGTGACAACATAACATCGCGGTTTTTTTTAGCTGGACGTAAATTGTTTTGTTGTAAATACATTTTCAAGTAAAAAACAAAAAGAAAAAAAAGGTATTTTTTTTTAGATAATAAGAATGTACATTAATTTTTTTTACATTTTAAATTTCTGAATTTATTAATGAAGATAAATAAACACAGATCCACTGCTTTGCTTTTATTTCAAAGTGCGTATTGACGTCTAAGGAATGTCAGCAGAAGGCGGTGGTTCTTCCGTCCGTCCGTCGAAAGGTTAAGTTTGGTAAATATTAGACGGATGGACAGATATAAAAAAAGTTTCTCTGTGATTGGTAGAAGATCACGTGACCACCGGACGGACGACTGACGGATGCGGAGGACTATTGTGAGTCCAACCTTATGCTTATGCTACAATGGGCTAATGCTAACTGCTGATACACTGCTGATGCTGACCGCAGTGCCGATTATCGCTATCTGCATGCGACAATGAATGCTGATCCTCTGCTGAGGAGCGTAGTTCCACTGACGTGAAAAGGTAGCAGGGTGATCAGTTTATCTACATTCGCTCGTTTTTTCGCACACGTATTAGATCTATGAATGACGTTTTAGCGGTTTAAGTAAGACAAACATCAATTTTGTTACAAGTAGTATTACATTATTAAATCATGTAAACAAACTACTCGTTTCCTCGCATTTATTTGCGCCTGCGCAGCTTGACCTTGCATTTCACTGACTCGTTCATCATGACGTATTTAACGATAGCCAATCACGCACACCCTGCCGATCGGTAAGCTGATCAGCTGCCGACTCCGAGTTAAAAGTTGGTTAACTACCCTTCACATCGGCACCGACGTCACAGGTCACGTGAGCCAAATCACATTTCAGAAATGAGTCGGCACTGCACTGCACTGCACTCAGCCCAGTGTAGCATCACCCTGAAAGGCCGTTCACAGGTAAAATGAGCACTTTTGAAATCAACCTACAAAAATGTCACTACCTGCAAGTATTTTAACGGGTACACTGACTGACATGCGCCCTATAAATGTGGTAACGGTGAGAGAAAGTATTTCCATGTCTTAACGTTGGATTAAGAGTGTACAGAAAACATTTGGGAATACTCAAATTATTTGTTTCTTTTTCTGTGTTTTTAATACGTATAAGAATTAGAATGATCAAAATTGTAATATATATACTTTTCAAATAATTTCACATTTAAACTTTACCGATGATGAATAAAGTGACTACGCCCAGGGCCATGTTGATTCTACAAATGGTGGAGGTATACGGAGTGAGCATACAGGTATATCTTAATCAGGGCTTTGAAAAGTGCTCATTTGACCACGAGCCGCCTTTACTCGTGCGCGAACGGCGAGCTGCGGAGGTGACCCGGCGACTGCGGGCGAGACATCGGCTTTCTCGCTGACCAGTACGGCGGTGTTTGTGGTCAACGCCGTACTTCACAAGCATTTTTTATTCGAAAAGTCGAAAATTTCGCAATATGATAGCCCACGTTTCTACGCTCCTAATTAACTTTGCCAAATAAATCGCATGCCATGTGATCTGTATCATATACGCAACACGTTAATTACGTATGAAGGATATGTAACAATGGTTACATGTTATTATAGTTATTATAACATAGTTATTGATATTTTTGCCAACACGTTTTTATTCGGCCAAGAGAAACTAATAAATATTAATATTATGTATTACATGTCGCACTATTGATAATGAAGTCAGCCCGAACTGTGTTTGTAACCCTAGCTAGGTATAATTCGTTTGCGGTAAAATTGAACAGTTTTGAAACCAAACAATAAAAAAAAAAAAACCCTACTCGTAAACTTAAACGCAAACACCAGCTGGAATGCTGTCAGTTAAGTTGAAACCAAAGCAAGGAATGTAGTTCCATGTCTTTACGTCGTATCAAAAGAATGATATTTAAACATGTACAGAACTTGCATATTTAAAACATATTTACTTTTCTAGCAATTACACAGTTACCCTTAACGGAAGGAAGAATAAAGTGAAACTGTCCGTGGCAGTTTAGTTTTACATATAGAAACGGGTATAGAAATAGATCCTAAGCAAAGCTAACAGGAGTAAAATAAATTTCCGCCACAAAGTGCACCCGTCTCCCAAAGACGTCACTTTCAAGTTGGTTGGTAAATTGATAAATTATATATATTTTGGCGTGTAAAAGTTTTTGCTTGGTTCAAATTTAAGTTTTCCTTGTCTTGACAAAATTTTATGTTTTAACTTTATTTTTTAATTGTTATTCACGCCCCCCAATGCTGTTTATCAGAATAAACAGTATAAATACTTTTCACAATGAACTTTCATAAACACGCTTACTTTGGTGAAAAAAAGTTACGAATTTAAGAGCGAGATAAATGTAGCTTTCATTAAAATTAATTTCATAATTCTGTTATCGCATTTAATTAAAAAAAATTTTAGGTGACATTTTTTCAATTATATTTATGGACCTAATATTAAAAACATGTAGAAATATTTAATTAATTTTATATTCTAGGACGAAGAACAGAGTTTATTACTTACGCAGGTTCTATCAATGCTAACTGCAATATTTATATATACAAACACACACTTTCGCATTTATAATATTAGTTAGGATGTATGAATTATGGATATAGCAATGATATAATTTGTTTACATACAACATCAGTGATACCTGGCGGCGAAAATGTTATGTTGCCGAACTATCTGCATTGAGCTTCCCAACATGAGTAGAATGGACATACGCACGGCTATCCAAAGGGCTTAACTAGTTGCCAAGAACCTATAAAATACAGTGATGCAAACCAAATTGCCCAGGTGGAGCTGAGTGGAGAAATTTGGATGCCAACATCGAGGTTTTGAGAGCCGATGAAGGCGAAACGAAATGAGTATGGAGCAGCGTCGGAATGAAAGGGCGAGGGAAACGGGGAATCCCAGAGAAAACCCGCCTATCAGCGGTATCGTCCGGCACGATTCCCACATTCGAAAATCCCGAAATGACCGCGTCGGGAAGCGAATACGGTTCGCCTAGGTGGGAGGCGAGTAGTCTAACCACTTCACCACCACAGCCCCGATGCCAACATAAATCCAACAATGACGCCCAATACACCTTGCAGGGCTCAATTTAAGACTGTTTAAGTGTCCAAAATGATTTTCTATGTGTATAGCATATTTATATTTGAGGTATGGGGTCACATACTAGCACAGTAAAAATGAAAACTAGCGGAACTTTATTTTCAAAATTGAAAGTATTCGTCTTATGAAAACTTTGATTTTTTTTCACAACATTTTTATAATGGTACCAAGGCAAAATATTCGAATACGTCTTAAAGTAATGTTCGACGTAAGCAAAATCCCCAAAAAATTTATTAGAAATTCAGAATGTGGTCGTCTGTAAATTCAAGTCTCACGACAAACTTTGAATCTAAAAAAGCTAGCAGTTATGTCCTAACAGAACGTGAACCTAGTGTTGCACAAGCAACAATGACTTCTTGGAATTATTACGGTTCCAACAAACATTTTAGGAAGTGAAACAATTGGGGAGTTTGCTGAAAGAAAACCCTTGTTAAGATAATCACGTACTGAGATAATGGCAAGTAAAGGATTTGAAGACTTGTACTGCAACAAAAATAAACTCAATATTATGTTTTTATTTTTTCTTTTAAGATACGACAATGTATAAAAGTACTAGTAACTTCTCACAATAAAGGAATAACTACTTTTAAAAAAATACGAAATCATTGATACAAGAGCTATTCAATAGTTCAGGTTGCCCCAATCCAAGTCAAACGCAGGTTTGCGTCAATAACTTTAACAATAATGAAGATATTGTAACGAAATTTTCATCAGCCCTTCTTAGCTTTGTGTGAAATGGAATGACATCCGCGTCCTTACAAAACACTGAACTTGGCGCTCCATATTTAAGATGTTGCAACGAAATATGAATGTGAATTCCGGCCGGGACTGCACAATTCCGTTTTGGATGGTAGCGTGACGTGTCTGTCCGCGGTTGTTTTGTCTCGTGGCCGCCAGGGCGTTGCCAGTCAGGCCGCTGTGTTGCGTGAGTCAGTAGGCAGCTGTCGTGCCTCGTGGTCGGAAGTGGGTGTTTTATTACGCCTAGTGACGGTCTAAAAGATAAATTGATAAGGAAATTGGGAATAAATGTGCTGGTGTATTGTAGAGCAGCTTGTCTTCCTTAGTTTGTAGTTTGTAGACATATATGCATCGAGTAAGTCCACCATTTGGGTCCTGATGAAGAAACTCGAAACCAAGGGGACGTTATTGGACAAGAATGAAAGAGGTCGTCCAAAGTCATCACAGGTAACTGTAGAGGTCGTAAGTCTCCGAATATTGGCCTCTCCAAAGAAGTCACTGCGGCGACATTCTCAGGAAACTGGATTGTCATAAAGCACTTTGTCATGGTGCAACAAAAAAAAAAAAGTCAATCAGCACGCGTTCCTTATCTAAATCGTCGCTGAAGTCTATGAGTCTGACAAAGTGACACGTGTTGCATACTGTCGCTGGTTGCTGACAGTCTTTACAAAGTCGAATATCCTGGATTATTTGTATTTTCCAACGAAGCTGTGATTTGCCTTTCAGGTTATGTGGATTCTCAAAACTCCCATCTTTGGTCCAGTGAAAATCCCAACGCGATGCATCAACAACCTTCTCAGTTCAGAAAAGCGTGGCTTTTGGTGTGTAATTTACCGCCGATGAACAACTTGTCCAATTTTATTCGATATGACTTTTGCGACTGCTGTATACATGGACATATTCAACACCTATGTTGATCGATGCGCCGACGAGGAGCTAGTTATTGGCTACTTCCAACAGGATGATGTGGCAGTCCATTAATCCAATCCTAGCATGGCTGAAATTCAATAATTTCTCGACGACCGTCTCATTTCTAAAAGACTTTGACCACTGCGGTCGCCAGATCTGTCATCGCCAGATTATTACCTATATGGATTTATAAAGGTCAGAATATATACAAACAGACCAAGAACGATAGATGACTTGAAAGCAAACATCAGCACAGTAACTCAGTCAGTTACAACGGACATACTGGCAGCCACATTCCGAAACATCGAGTGTCTAGTTCACTGTTGTTTGCAAGCGGATGGTGGCCCCTTCCAGCGCTTGTTATAATGTCATCGCATTTCACACATAGCGAAGTACATCTGTTGAATATTTCTTTATGATATCTTGATTGTTTTTAAGGTTAACGAAAACCTGGGCTTTGCTTAGAGTGGGAGATCTTGCAGTACTAAAATAGGTCCAGAAAATAATTCATAGCTTGGCGAAGAATCAAACCATTTATCAGATTTTGTGTGTGATACCTGTGGACGATGGGAAATATGATAAACGTAGTGCAGTGTTCATTCCAGCCTAGCTCCTCAGTTTTTGCTCATTTACTCTCCGAAATTTGTTTTAAGCAAGATTTAATGTCACAATCTTCATAACTACGTCAAACAAACGGCATAAGTTGTTTATAGATAGTTTTGGTAATCCAAATGAGTTACGGTTTTTATAGTGTTTTAAAAATGTTAACTTTCCTTGAAACCTAACAAAACGAATAATGCACTTGAACGTCCTTAATTAGACGAAAAGTGTGGTCAGAGAAACGCCGAACAACACTGCCACTATGCTCTACTTGTCCCGAGAGAAAAAGTCTCCAAGGACGAAGCGATAGGGNGAGAAACTTCATCAGCCGTAAGCGATTTACGTCGCCTCACGCGAAGAAAGTAATGAGTTAAAAACAGTACCTCGTTTGTGCGAGCGCTGAGCCGTGAAATTGGGTTATCGTAAGGAACGATAGCGAATATCCCGGACTACCATTTTTCCGTCCCCCTACCCCCACGGACATAACTTATCTCCTGGTCTGCTCTCGACCGACTTTTTTTTTTCTTTTTTCCATCCTTCGTCTTTTGATCGGCTGGGTTAAACCCCCTGAGGCCGGGACGATGCCCGTAAACACGAAGCACCAGGAAGGATATGCCAAATTTATGGCTTCTGGTACTCGCCAACGCGAGATAGCGTCAATCCATCAGTACTGCTTCAGAGAAAGAAAAAAAAAAGAGCGAATTACTTGAATCTGAATCGTAAACAATCTATGCTCCACCCCCGTTCCATTACGCTTAATGCATTGTATAACACGGAGGCCGGCAACCAAGACTGTACTCACAATAGTCCGTCGCACCCGTCAGTCATCCGTCTATCGTTTACGCCCGTTAGTTGTAAGCGATTCACAACAACCCGTCGCCCGTCAATAATCCGTCACCCGTCAATCCTTCTGTACGGGAAAATTTCAGTGTCACAACTTAACATCACGATTTTTCTTTCGTAGGTCTGTTTTGGTTGGAAATACATTTTCAAGAGAGAAAAATTCGGGGGAATTAATTATTTTACGTAAAAAGTTTATATGCAAAATTTTTTACGTCAACATTTTTTGAATTTATTACTAAAGATAAAAAAACACAGAACCCCTGCCTTTCATTTCATTTTAAAGTGCGTATTCTCGTCTAAAGGCGGTGATTCATCCGTCCGTCCGCCGAAAGTTAAAGTTTGGTCAATATTTTACGGATGGACGAATAGATAAAAAAAAAGTAGCCCTGCGATTGGTTGAAGATCACGTGCTACGGACTATTGTGAGTCCAGCCTACGCTTTGCTTCGAGAGTCAGAACTACTACAGTGTTTGAATTGCAGAGTTAACAGGACAGCCCTGTACATTATTTGTCACAATTTTTGTGTATCGATTAGTTTTGTGTTCTGGCAACGTTTGGTAGTTTTGCGACGGTTGTTTAGGTCCAAGGAGATTTCCTGATTTCACTACGTTCTTTCGGTATAAATTTATTTGTTGAAACGCATTTTCAAAAATATCGTCTTTTAAATAACTTATGGCCTGATTAAACACTAGTGTTTGGCAATAACGTTTGCAAAAAATAAATAACAGAAACCTCATATTTTATTTAAGAATGTAGTATAGAAGAATCTGATTAAATTCGCAAAGCTATAGCTGAGATGATAGGATTTAAAACTACAAAAATTGCTTTTGATAATTTTCTATTTATGAAAGAAAATATAATGCGCTAAAACCTAACGCGTTGACGAGGTGTCCTATAAATAAAATATTTGGTTTGAATAAGTTAGCACCTAAATGGTTTCAGGTATTTTATAATTCATTCGAAAAAATTTAAAAGGAAGCTATTTTTGACAGTATCAGGTGATGTGTGAACCGAACATAACTGACACGTCGTGGTGCATTAAGTTATTCGAATACTCAATGTGTATGGAATCCGTCCATATATCAGAATAACGTTATTTTTCATGTATCGCTATCTTTAGAGATATAAGATAAAAAAAGTTATTTGGTGATCCTCGATGTTTAAAATATCACTAAGGAAGATAAGTAAAAGCCACTATTTTTAAAATATGTGTCTCGACCATTCAAATAAAATAAAATTACTATGTTTTTCATAGCTATGCTTTTTTAAAAAAAATTGGCGAGTATAGTTTGAATAGTCCCCAACATATAGTATACCTTAAACTTACAAATTTTCAGGTAGCGTTGTTTCAAAAAACTGGAAGTTAAAACGGCAAATATTTGACTCCATGTTCTTGTTAGTTTCTGTCATCGGGCAGAGAATGATACGGTAGTTCGACAGTTTATTAAATTCTGGAAACTATCAAAACTATTTTTATATGGACGCTACTTTGAAAAAAAATGTGTCTGATATTCTGTAATTCTATAAGTATATACGGTTTACTGTTTAGTACTTGTGGGCGGGACGTAGGCCAAGTTTGATGGCGACAGGTTGCATAGCAAATGGCATACGGAAGTGGGTTTTGACGAGCGATTTATTTTTCACACTAGACACTGCCAGTACACCAATTTCAGCCAAAATCTTACATATAGATTTTTCGGAGATGACCAGTTATAAAAAAAATTAAGGCTCTTGTATTGAATATCATTATTCAACGTGGTTGAAAGCAATAACGTCAGGCTTTCTCGCTTGGTACTACGAGAGTATCGAGTAAGTGAGATTTTGTGTGCGGGTTCAGAAGTCTTTACGGGACTCACACCAAGAGGGAGGCGACTTCACAAGCTTATATCCTAGAAGGGAAGGAGGCTAAGAAGAAAATATTGTTTAATATTCCGGGCTACAAATACTTTTTAGCGGGGGGGAAGGGGGGGGGGTTGTAGTCTAGGTAGAACCAAACTTTACTCAACTTTGAAGTTGACGTGCGTCTGCAAACATTGCGGAGTTGGCCCGTACATTTCACCCGACAAGTTTGAGATTACATAACGCAGCTACAGAATGATTTGATAAAATCAGACGTCGCCTTAGATACTCGCATCACGCCGGAAGGTGACGTATAACAGTTACTGGGAGAGCAAACTGCACGATAAATACTTAGTGTAGGCGGTTTACGATAGGGTTCATTCTACTCAGGTTGGGAAGTTCAATGCATTTAGTTTGGGAACTCAAATTTTCCGCTACAAGGTAAGCGCTAGTGTCGTATGTGCACCATATTTTCTTTTTTTCTACGTTAAAAAAATAATTGCAATAATTATAAATTAAATATAAATTCTGTGTAACTAAGTAAAAATCATTCTCTTTTATTATTCACGTTGCTTAAAATTTTACTTATAGGTGACCTCTTTGGAACATTGCGCACCTAGCGGCGGAAATTTTCCCTATGCCAAATTCTCTCCCATAATAAAACTGGGTTTGTTTCTAACCTGAGTAGAGTTAACCTTATTTACGGTTAATTGAGCAGGATTGAAATGAACGTTTGAAAAATTATAATGAACCTGTACCGACATATCATATTTTAAGGAGCACGCTGACTGACATGCGTTCAGTAAAGTTTGTGATGATGGAGGGAAAGTAGTTCAACGTTTGAACGTTGAATTTAAAGTGTTAGGTAAACATTGGTGAATACTGAAGTGATTTATTTTGCGTTCTGTTTTATTATACATTCAAGTGCAAGAATGTGCAAATATGTAACATATTTACATTTATATTATTTTACAGTTTCACTTGACCGACGCACAAATCAAGCAATGAGACTCTTGACAATGTTAATTTTGCATATGGTGGACTAATACGCAATGTGAATACAAGTGGCTCTTAAGCATGTCTTTCAAAAGTGCTCAGTTTACGGTGAACAGTTCTTGGGACGGAAGAAGAGAAAGTAAAAAACTCAACCCTGTAAAAAAATGTTACTGATTGTGAAAATCACTTATGATGAAGCCCTAAAATTGTAGTTCTAGTTACTTTGAAAATAACGAAAATCATTTCATATTAAAACAGACTTAGTACCCTAAATGCTCGAAACATAATAGAGTTTATGTCATTGATCTTCATTTCAACTCATATTGAGCCTTTTATCTGGCGACAGTGTTTGCTGTTTCACAAAAAAGGAAAACACACCAGAAAAATATTTAAAAATAAATTTAAAACTGTGTTTAAAAACGGTTATCTTTTAAAATGATTTGATAATTTTTGTAGGCCTGATCAGTTTGCACTTGAATCATGTTCGTTCAGTGCAAAAGTAACCGATTTATAAGTGGCACGATTATACATGCAACAGCCAGTAGTGAGTTAAATTAGTCAATTTTGTTACCATGCCAGATATGCTCGGTCAGTATATATCAGGAGAAAGTTTACTATCACTCAGAGTAGAATATAAAATATTATAATGGAAAACTTTTAAAATTTTTGCCACGAGCCCACAACCTCCAACGTCACAATTGTACCAGGCTCCATTGAAAACGTAATCAACTTCTATTTTACAGATGTGGAAACTCATCGTTACTTCTACCGCTACAACAGGAAGCAGAATATCGTCGATTCTGTAAATATGCTTCATCATCGTAATACTGGACGAGTGTGTTTGATAATTCGACTGTATGTCTGGTAATTTGGTTAAGTAACGGGCTTGATATCAATCTACTATCATCTATTTACGGTTTCTCCATTCTTCTTGAATCCAACCTTTGAGAAATAACCCCATGAATGACGTGTTTTATTGTCTCCTAAATATGCCACGTACCACAAACAATTTATACTTGCGTCAACATAAAAGTACCTTATTCTTGGTTAAATCAAACATCTACTTATATTTTATCAATAAATTATAATATTTCATTTATAATTTATATGAATAAAAACAGAGATAATACAGTTGTGTTGGTAATGCCTAGTAACTCATAGTTTCCATGCAAAATATTATTACTCTGAGTGATCACGAATGCGGTGCATTGTCCTTTCTGTGTAATTTTCTAGATTCCGTTGAACTTAGTTTTCATGATGCGGAGGAATATCTTGGAAGCAGAATTTCAGCAGAGCGTTAGAAAAGTTGGGAGTAACCGTGAATTGACTATGTAGTCTGGAAGGTGATTTCACCCAGGTATTTCTCTACTCTTATTTTCAGACAACGGCAGGTATAGTTACTTAATACATGCCACCTCAATACACGACGTACTATATTTAGTTCTTACAAGCCTCTGAACATGAACTTTGTCTTTTGTGTTCCTCGCGTGATATGTTGTTAACGGTAAAGTGAGCACTTTTGATAGCCCTGCGTAAGATCTATTTGTACGCACATTCTGTATCCTTTTACTATATGCAAAATCGGCGTTATCACTGCCCCTCTCATTTTATTCATACGCCAATCAAGCGTAACTGTGAAATATGTGAAATTGTTAAGAGTGTAAATATATTTACAATATGCAAATTCCTACTCCAGTCTGCGCAAAACAGACAGAAAATATTTAGAATATATTTCCAGTGGCCGCAAATGTAAAAGTAACACTCTGAATGCGACTTTAATGCATGGAACTACTTTTTGTACTTCGCTGCCAACTTAAGTGGGAATATGCCAGCGAGCATGTCAGTTAAAATACATCGGGTTAGGGGCAGCGATTTTTTTCAGACGTGTATTTCTAAAGTGCACAGTTTTCCGTGTACCGTCTGTAATGCATTTTTACCCAGCCTACCCTGGGGCGTGATCATCATTAAATTTAAGCTTGTCGGGAGCATATTTAAGACGTGAAAAAAAAACTGGATGTATGTTGCCATGGCAATACGCGTAGTAGTGGTCGCCTGCCTGTCGCAATATCGTAAACTCCGCTACGGCCAGTTAGCGATGCTCACGTGGTTGGACGAGCTCCTCAATAAGCGATAAATAGAATGGGGATTGCACTTCTGAAGTCGGTTCAGATCACATACATTTCTTGTTCCTGGAAGCAGTTGTGATGCGCCATTCTCTCGCCCTGCTGCGCTCATCGTGGCTTGCTACTAGAAAACTATTAAGTGAACCGTTTTTGAGATAATCTATTTTGAACATTGAAACCATTCAAAGCACGACCAAGACTTCCTAGTAACTCCCCGATCCCGTACGTTTGCATAAATGCACCTAATCGAGCAGCTTTGGGACGACGTTGACCGTCACGTTCAGTGCATGGATCTTCCACCACGAACCATTCAGCACCTGTCGGATGCATTCCATTCTGCATGGCTCCAGATACCCCTGGCGACCTTCGAACATCTTCCTGAATCACTAACATGCCTTATAGAAGCTGTTCGTTGTGTACGAGACGGATCTTCTTGATATTTTTGGCGATCATGAGAAAGTGACCTGACAGTGCACTACGTACCTGTAAATGTGGTTGATACGTCAACAATTCTATAAAGTACCATTTGATAACCATCCACACTTTTTATCATATAATTAATTGCCGAATACATACCGGGTAGGCAAACAGGTATACAGAGTAAAGCAATTTAAATGAGGACTTTTCAGGGGAGCGTAGCTGCCTTAATAATCACTTGAAGTTAAAAGTGATATTTACATTTTAGTCTTATATTTTCGTCATGAATACACTGCCAAAGTTTGTCCCCATGTTTTAGAAACACGTTGTGTATATTTTTTTAGGCAGTAGTTATTTCATCCATTGGCAATTAATATTTATTTTCTGTTCCTTGCTAATAAGAGTCTGGCAAATTAAAATTTAAAGTTGAGCATGTATTTTTTTTAAACCATCGTTTTTCCACTCTGCTGGAGTTCGGAAATCTTTCGTGCATTAAGGCCATTATCACCTCAGAGGCTTGAGATCTCGTATTATTTTTATCTTAAAATTTTTATAGGCGGGGCCATGAATAAATTTTGACTAGCTTACCTGCGCAACTCTATACAGGAGTTGGACGTTTACTTAATTGCTACAAATCTGTTTCAAAATAATACATTGAAAATCACATCTGAGCAATTATTTATCTAAAGTTTTAAGATGAACCTAAATGTTCTGGTAGCCGCAAACAGTTAAGTGAAGAGAAATTGACTTGCCGGATGGTAATACCGAGCTAACATAAATGTTACAAAACTCAGCCAACAGTCAGATTTTATTAGTTCATAGCTTCAACCATCTAACTTGGCCGAATCGAAAAACACATGATTTAAAATATTTTTATGCCAGCGCTACGAACACTAATTTATCATAGCTTCGTTACTTAACTAAAAAATTCAAGATCGTTTACGCTAGTGAATGTAGCATGTAATGTGACGTATGTTCGCACACGGCGTGTCGGTGCCGCAGCGGGCCGCAGAGTAGCCAAGTATACAGAGGCAAAGCTGCGACGTTCGGTCCAAGCTTCATCCGCACTAGCCAGCATTATGGTCTCGCTTCCTAACAATACCAATGGAGGTAATTCGTTTAAATAGTTCATACAGACGAACTTGCTATAGTCTATTTATGGTTACTTCCAACTTTTCTTAAGTACTGCTTAAGTTTTACTTTCAGGCTATTCCTACGCCTCATGCATACAAAACTTAACCAAGTATAGAAGATTAAATTACAGGGACAACGCACCACATTCATGCACACTCAGTTTAATAATATTTTTCATGGGAACTATTTTTACTAGGCATTACCATCACACCTACAATTCCTCTTTACACGTGTCATCATGTGGTATCAAACGATCTTTTTTTATTATTGGCAAATGACTTAACATGCAGTGTCATTACATAGAGAGTAAAGACATGGTTCACGTGCAGAATTCTCGAGAGGGTCATCAAGCCCTGACGTTTGCCGGATGTTTGCTTTAACGTGCGGCACATCAGCTCCGAGTGCAGTCGGTGTTTGTCACGGGTGCTTTGTTACTAGTATTTGCTATTGTTGACCCAGCTGCTGCAGCGAGTGACATGCAATTTTCAAGTATTGTAGCTGCACCCCTTTGATTACCGTGTTTATCGACGTCCGCGCTCTGGCGTGTTTCGCGGTTGTGCAATTATCATCCAATTGAATTCTACCTCCTTGTTATGCCCGCACGTGCGTTTTAGTCACGTTTCTGTTGGCTGTGACAAGCCGAGCTGGCGTTATTAAATTTATGACTACGCGGGGTTTAATTTTGATCCTTTTTACCTCGAGGTTACGTGACCCATTCTGTAGGCTTATAACCTCGTAATTAATGAATGCCGCATGAAATACGCTTCGCGATTCCTTCTGAAATTCTCGTAATGCATGGAGCGAATAATGCACTCGTGTTTCCGTTTGGCTGTTATTTCGGAACCCAGGACACAACTCCGTAAACAAGAACGGAATAATTAATTGCTACTTCTGTTGGTTTAATTAGTTTTCACGCGTCCCCCAACCCCACGTTGCGCGTTATTCCATCGTCCTGAACAATTAATATCGGTTTTCTTGAATACAGCAGCTATGGCATTTTAAATCCCGTGTATTCAAAGTGTATATTTTGCTCACTTTACATCAATGAGAAGTGGGAAAGTAGGAATCTTTTGAGATTACAAGGTGTGTCGTTATCGTAATCTGTTCTGGAATAAATACTTTTCGAACTGTTGGCTTGAAAATAGAGTTTCCGAACTTAAAACAAGAATACTGTTTTTCTGGGATAAACAAACTAATTATAAAAGTCAATAAGAAAACAATTAGTTCAGTCTAAAATATTAATTCCACTATAGCAATAAGCTTCTAAAGTTACAATTAACAATATGAAAATTTTCTGATCAAGAGTAAAACTACATTCATTGTGAATTTTAAATTTGATGACGGTATTTCTTTACCGCAAGGCTTGTTATATGACCAGAGATCAATAAACATCTGAGGTAACTGTTGCGCATTGACTGGTGAATTATGAAATTTGTGCGAACAAAAGTTGGCTTTCGCATGGCTTATTATTCCAATCAATACTGAGAATGCAACCACTTCCTGGGGTACCTCACGTAACGGACTTTCGCTTTTAATATTGGTTTGTAGTACGACCTTATTTGAATAATTGAGTTAGTTTGGAATAAAAAAAATTTGAGTGCTTGGGCAGAATACGGGAGAAGAATTTGGCGAATATGTATTCAAGTTCAGCCGTAAACCGCAGAACGTTTCGCCTGAAATAAAAATACAAATTCTCGGTACACACGAGGACGAAGTTTATCTCCCGTACGAGAAACCCCGCTGTGTGCGATGCCGTAAGGTTTTTTGCGAATTTTTTATTCATTCATTTCCCTCATGGTTGAGCAAATTTCTCGGCACCCTAGGGCATCGACTGGCTCAATTTTATCGAGCAACAGCACAACACGCTCGTTGCGAGTTTCGAGATATTTATTGCCAAGTTATTTTTTTTTTTTTGTTCCCACGTGGGTATTTTTTTTCTTTGCGGTTCATCTACTATCCTCCGCCACTCAATCTTCCCCTCTACCTCTCCCCATACCCTACCCTGTGGCGGTTTCTGGGCGCCGGCAGCAGGTGGTGGTTACACAGGAAGCTTTATTACTGAACACGAGAACTGTATTTCATTCCGAATTCTGGATCAAACAATAGAGTCCAGTGGTTACGTTAGAAAGCATTAATCATTGCCTGTTATTAAATTCAGACATCGGGACGTGCAGGCAGGCGCGAAGAAGCAGACGGAAATAACAATCGCACTACAAAGCTAAATGTCAGGAGCAAATGAACATTGCAAAATGATGTATTTCAAGTTGGAAAAAAAAAAATTAATAACTTCTCCAAGGACAAATTTAAGGGCGTTGGCCACGAATAAAATTATTTGATATTTGTATACTATTAAACACGTGGAAATTATCTGTGTCTGCTTCTTCCTAGGATAAAATGTTTTGCAAAATGACATGTCGAAGTCAAAATTGTACTGGTTTTTGTAATGTAGATCTACAAATAAAAAAAACATTATTTGCAGAAAATTCAACAAGAGCGACTGAAAGGTCTTGTCCTAACTCATTTGAATGTATGGTTAACAAAAGTTATTTTACAAAATTTCAAGGGCAAGTACCAATAAAGAATTTGCAAAAATTTCATCATTTTCAGCAATTATTTGAACTTGAAAAAATATTCCCTTGTACGATATTGTAAACGTCTTGAAGTTGCTCTTGACATATTCTTTCAGTGTGAATTATCTTATTTATCTACGTAAGGCAGTTTTAATTATTTGTGCATTTTAAAAGCAGTATAACTGTGATTTTGACGTTCATTTGTAAAAAAAAAAAAAAAAACGCGCTAATTTTATTTTCTTGGAGTTGAACAGTACGTGGTGAAAACATAAAATACAATTTTATCATGACCAACGTCCTTAAGTGAGAAAACATGCCGCTTGATGGGGGTTCTATCTGACAAGAACAAAATTCTTGTTAAGATGTATTTATTTGTTTCGTGTGGTTTGAAGTCGTCGTATTCGTAAATAAACCGCCAAAGAGAACTGAGTAGCCCTATAGATGTAATGTCCCACTTAGGTATAAGGGATATAATTCAGCTGTACTTCTGTCACCATAATGAGACTTAAATGAACTGTTTATAATAAACAACTAAATTAATACAGCCCTATGTTACGAGTATGCAGAAAATAAAAATACTCGTGAATTACTTCAGTGACCGCGCATTCTTTAAAACGCTTTGTCGTTTGAGTCACTAATGCCATTTTACAGAAGTTTATTCAAAACTTTTCACACAACTCAGAACAAAGGTCTGTGAGCCCACTAAACCACAAGTTACAGGACCAAAGAGCCATAGGTTATTTTTACGAAAAAGAAATACTGGAGATAATGACTTACAACGGGCATAAAAATCAATATGGGGGGTAAAGTGACTTAATCGACAAGATCACACCCAGATATGATAGCAGTTACCTATAGAAAGACTGTAAATAATAATGGTGAATTTCGTAGATAAAGACGTTATTTCTTTTGGGTTTGGTCATGCTTTGTGGATTGTTTACATTATTAACGTAATAATTTTCTGAACCCTGAATATTTTTTTTTATCTGCGTTAACTGAATATTCTTGGTAATGTACACCAGCCATCCATTTTTAATGACCCTATGCTAATTTTTGAATTTTATCCAAGAAATGGTAAATATTGTTTGTTTTATGAATTTGTATATTCTTTATAACTTTGTGATTTTTAACGTATAATGAACACTTTTTCACATCTTATGTAATTTTGATAATGTTTCCAATGTTGCCGGAAGCCGGAAGTCGAGGCTCTTGATGGGACCTTTTCATTTGAACGGCCGCGTCCTTTTATTGCTGGGTTTAAATTGTGTTTTAATCCCCAGCACTATCATAAGACATGTTATATAAGTTCCAGAAGTGAGTCAAAGTTTTGAGGAACCAAGCCATGTCAAGAAGACGGCTTAGGTTCTATAGGGAACATTTTTATTAGTGTTTACTAAATACTTAGATAATTACTTACAACGAGCGCAAAATAAAAATCAATATGAGGGCTAAAAAGACTTAATCGACAAGATTAACCCAGTTATAGGGAATTAAAATGCATATTTATTTGGTAAAAGGTCGAAATACGCGGTAAAATTCGATAAACTGTCAATCATTTAGTCGGCGGTGGCTGTGTTTGTTCAAACCATTTACCATTTATTTCCACATCCCTCACCCCCTAAAATGAGCAACGATTCGGCTGGATAATTTCAAAACGACGGAGGTCAAGTGAAAGGTTTGACGTTTAAGGAAAGCTAAAATATATTGCTGTCTGCTTGAAAAATTGTGGAAAGCTTAATTGTTTTACCAAAGAACTGGCAATTCCAATATTACAATTTTTGGGGCTACAATAATCTATTGTGCTACTTTAAAATTTGTTTTAGCGATTACGTACATTTGTTGTGTACTTTGGAGTTTTCGTATAGTTAATATTCATCAGTGAAGTAAAATAACGGTGTACGCAGTAAAGAGTTCAAAGTCAAAGGAAATTTTCGTAATCACACATCTCGAAATACAAAAAGGTGTTAAAATAATTACGTTTTCAAATTTTTGACACAGAGCGAGGTGGATCAGTGGTAACACTTTGGACTTGCATTAGAGAAAACCCGGATTCGAATCCTGGTCCAACCCTCCTTTTTTATGTTTTCCGTCGTTTCCAAAGATTACTCGAGGAGAATTCTTGGATGGTTCCTTACTACTGTGTATGGCCGATTCCTTCCCTACTCCTTCTTCTGTGAGCAACTTGCTCCATTTATAATGATAAGCTGACACTTCTGTAATTATTCAAACCCAAAAATAAATTTACAATGTTGTATTGTAAAGTCCATTTCATCTAGAAAAACTAATTATATATTTTTATTTTATCTTCCTTAGAATTACTCATGTAATAAAGGATCTTTGTCGTTACAAATGGCCAATCCCAGCGAAGCTCGTAAGTCGTCAGTGTATCAGTTTCGTGAGGCCTGTCACGGGTGTGAGGGGCCTGGGTTCGTTCCGAGAGTTGCGGTGCGTGCGGAACTTCGCCCCCGGCCTCGGCGTAAGTCAAGCGGGGTATCGCCCGATCGCCAGGCGCTGATGATAATAAACCATAACGCGCGCGGGGCCTCGCTCCGACCTCCTAACTTCTCCTGCTCCCTCCCCCTCTTCCTCCTTCCTCCTGCCGAGGTGCGCTCGTGAAAGCACGCTGTGTCGTGACCGCCGCCAATTACACACCTCGCCGGGCCCTCCGACAAAACACCCGACACGAGACGTCGATAAGGGCGAGCCGCGATAACTCAGCGGATACGGCTGGCATCTCGCACCCCTTCCCCCCTCCTCGCTAACCACCTGACACCCCTCCATCTTGCCCGCTGACCGCTCGGGGTCATGCGTTACATTACCCTCCACCCCTCTTCACCCGGACGACGACTCGACTTTATTACTGGCGCAGCGCGATATTTCAATCAAAATTTTTTTTTTTTGTTCTTCCCCTGGCTTCGTTGAAGAAGAGAACACACGGTTGAAATACCCGGGGCATGGGTGCTACGTCACATGTAGTGAGTCATTGTTTCTCCGTGAATGTGCATGACCGGTTTATATACACACACGCCGATTTATTGCCGTAGGTGTTCACTCGTTGTATTTCGTTCGTTCTTAATTGAACACATTTGAAAGCCTTGAAACACTTCATTATCTTTAGGAATTAAGCGTCATTCGCTATGTGTAAATTACTAACACCACCGCGTATCCAACGACTTAAAACTACACCTCGATCAAATAACATTGTGAAAATTTTAGGCACACCAATATTTCCCTTTCAATAATTCTCACTTTGACATTTGAACGTACACAAATATAAAATAATTTTAGTGGTTGACACGTAGTTAAAAGTCTTGGATTTGATCCTTGATATCTGCTCAGATGATGTTTTTTTATCAGAAGTAAAAGTTTCCATCCTCAATACAGGTAAATGCCAACGTATTTCCTTAATATTTGTATTACCATTCCCATGAATGATTATCACTTTAAAATCTTAACAGTTAGAACTGCTCCATATCAGCGATTTTGAGTGCATGTCTGTTTGAAACATGCTCCATTTTAAACAGCAAAACTCTACCAACAGTTTCAATTTCTGGTACTGACTAATTAAACAATAGTCTCTACTGATTCCTATTGAATTGCACTGATCTGATAGTAAAACCTCAGTGCATTTTACTGATTCGCCAGAAGATAACAGTTCATTAACTGAATATTCAGTAAAATTATTCTAATTATTGAAATCACTGATTCAGATTCAGAATCACTGATTCACGTTACAATCGTGACAAGCGTAAGAACTCAAAAATTAATAAAGGCAATTAAAACAAATTTGATGTCATGATCTCCAGAATGCGAGTTAGGTGTGTGGCACAGCATGGTTTAACAACTTGGTAAATGTTACAAATGCGGCTTGTCAAAATGCATACGTGTATATTCGAAGTTCTTTAAAGTCTTCTGTTTACTTACTCTGCTCGGTTCTGTTCCAAATTGAAATTCCTCAGCAATACGGCCAGCAGTAGGTTTTAAGATGGTCAGCCAACTCGAAATATTTCCCAAATCTCTTTATTTTAAAAGTGCTGCTCAGACAACCGATCTGTTAACGACCATTGAACTAAATCAGTGCCTTCCTCGAATTGGGGGTGCAAAAATTAACCATTATTTTGTAATGATGCACATAGATACGCGATGGAAACGCGATAGACACGAACTTAAAGTCACTATTTGCTAAGCGTGCGGTTCAGATTTAGAATTCTGGGTAAACCTTGAAGAATTGTGATGTTTATTATTGAAAGGTATGTTAGTTTATGCGATATATTTATCTCTTACAGCCGAAATTTATTATAGGAGGGAATTTACTAACTAAAAATAATATTCTCTCATGCATTTATTGCTAATATTATGGAAAGTAGTTGACAAGAACTAATTATTGACGGGTTAATGTGTATTTGAAGACATATCCGTAACCAATATAAAACATGTTATTACTATTAAATTACTGAGTTATACATTGCGTTTCAGCCTTTTGGCTTACAACGATACCCTCTGTTCCGGTGTGTGAAATGATTTGTAGTGTGTTACATTTTCAAGAATTAAAAGTCGTCAATACGACTGGAAAAGGAAAGTATACGGCATTCTGGAAATAACCCGAAAGCAATCTGACAGAAAGAAAAATTATGCTCCGACATCTTTCAGTAGAGCCACAAACAAATTGTTAAATCATGCCAGGAAGAAGACGTGTTAAATAGGTTAGCGTGAGACAGGGGCAGACCATCTCTTCTCAGCTTGTTTACAGTCATTAACAATGGCAGAGTAGTTGCGTGACTCCACTTTACAGGATGCAAACCGCAGGATGCTGCGTGTTGTATTGCCCGTACTGCCTTTCACTCCTCACCCGAGCCTCGCCGAATCTCTTATTAGCCTGACGTATCTTCATTATAATGCACGTCAAGGTGGGATTCGAACCCACGACCTCTCAGACGCATGCACGCTTTTCAACCGTTTCGTCAACACGTACCACCTAGGTCCGTTTACAATTCATAAATACTGCAAAAGTCTTCCAAATATAAAGTTTTCCTGGAGTTCCTGCGGCGTTTCCAGGTACATCACGAAGCACTTCGAGGATTCATGAATTTTTAAATTTATTGGGGCCCGCTCTTCCCTCCCCCCCCCCACCATAAAGTCAAACGGGGGAAGAAAAGTTGTCGATACGTATTCCCAGAGAGTTCCAGCAGTGTTCGCAGCGGAGATGACGAGCAAAGAACAAACCCCGAGTAGAGGGGGCGTTATTAGACAAGCCACAGCGTCTCCGACCGGCGCGCATTCAATATCGCTGGTGGTTGCGAACCTCCCCCAACACCCCTCTGCCATCGCCACCGCGGGGAGACGATTCTGACACATCCATTTTCTCGTCTGGCGGAAACAGCGCGATAAAGCAGGTCGCGTCAGCCACGCCCTCCCCCCCCCGGTCCCCAATCGAAGTTTTCCG
>NQII01005444.1:77720-91346 GCA_002778355.1 Clitarchus hookeri | reverse complement strand
CGGCGGCGGGGGCGGCGCGGATGCCGCCGCCACTACCAGCAAGTCCAGGTCGCCCGCGCGCACCCACACCCCATTGTTGGCCGCCAACGCGCGCGCCGGGGGGTCGATGTCTTCGGCGAGGCTAGTAGCTGCGCGTCGACATCCCCGCTACACGCCTTTCACTAAACCTTCGCTATTCTTAACTGTCGACACACTTTTGCTCCCCCGCCGAGAATGCTAAACTCTTTTCTTAACCCACCACTTGCTTCCCTTTTAAAATTCTATACATGTAATGTCCAAACATCTTAAACAGCTCAAGTATTGTAAACGTCATCCTCCCCGCTGCTTCTCCTGAGTCTTTCTTCATAAGTATCAGTTGTGTTTATTTCTCCGTGGTGTTATGCACCTGCAACATACAAAGGAAACGCAGTGTTAAGTGTGTCCTTGACGGACGTGAATACTTGTATTACTGTAACCGCGTTACCACGGCTTCGAGTAACTCTTAACACATAACAAGCAAGAAATTCAAGTAACACGTATCCTACCACATTCGTCACACAGAAAGTACAAGGTACACTGCAGCAACAACTTCTCAAGTTATAACTTTTACGACGTTAGTGTACTTATTGCAGTGTCATGTGATCTGTTCTAATTCTAACTTATTCAATAATGTTACCATTTTTCGTTTTGGCGAAGTTTGGCTAGCTAATATCATATCATTTAACTAATTTTCACGTGAAACCAATAGAAGTAATAATTTTACTCAATAGTTTGCAGCCAGTGTATGCACAACTAATATTTATGTGTATGTGTGTATATATAAAAATAACTAAATATAGGTATATGTGTGTGTTTGTAGAGAAGGGGAAAGGGAGGGTAATCACGAGAGAGATCCCGCTAGTTAAAAAAAACACTCATTATTAAATTATTAATAATTTTCAAGCCAGTTTTTATATTTTTAGTAACAATAAATATACCACACAATAATATTTCAGTTATCAAATTCAGCAATGCGAAATATAAAAGTTCAGTTACGAGCATTTATTCTGCAGGTTAACGGAGAGATGTTATGCTGGAACTGAACAAAGACGACATGCTACGGCAATGAGAACAGAGGCCTTACTTTGTGTTCTACAATTTCTGTACTTCCTGCCTCTTCCTATCCCTATTACACGAATTAACCATTGATCCTTACAACTTTCACGATTCGTGAAACCACTTGCTTGCGATATATACATGGCACTGAGCCCATCCTGTTTTACCTTTTGCCATGTAGTAATGTTCCAAATATTTGGCACTCTCCCTGGTATACACATCAGTTTCACATGTTGCTAACTGTTGATCGATGTCAGGATTATCAGTATCACTTACGTCATTAACCTTTGTTTGTTTATGGTTCTTCATTGCTAGTGTTCATGTTGGTTTTCCGGTTTCATATGGTTTGTTTTGTCTGAGTCTTTTCTCTCGAGAGCGCATTTTGGCGAAGTTAAAACAGTTGCAAAGTGCTTTGTCCCCATATTATGCGCAACTAGATCAGCATGTAATAGACTAAAATAATAGCCTGTATGTATTTTAGGCGGATGTACAGTGCATAATTTTAGGAATGTGAGATTAGGGAAAATAATATGGAAACAATTTGAAAGGGTTGGTTTTGTGTTTTGAACTATAGACGTGATGATAGCCTGATAGTTTGTAACACTGAGAGATAAAATTATATTGATTCAGCCATATATTTCATGTGTTACTAAATGGTATAGTGTAAGAACAAAACAGGCTGTTTTCGTTATAGTTAATCAATCATTTGTTTACAAATTTGATTTCCATGTCATCATTTCATTCTAAAATCATTAAAAATCTCAACTTTTTACCAGTGTAGTGTCCCAAAAGGCTGTCCGCAATATGTGACTTATTTTAACTGTCGATAGAACGTCTTCGTTATTGCTTCGTGCAGGAGGACCTTAATATTATTCTTCCTCAGTTGGATATCATAATTTTTGCATCGCCTTATAGCTAACGGCTAAGCTCACTCAATTCATATATCTCGCGGTAGTGTTCCTCTTCTTCTCTTCTACTAAACCCATGGCATTTTCTGAACACGATTGTCATGTTTTTAGTTATTTCAATCTCAGTGACTTTCACATAAGTTAAGAAGGAAAAAAGTTCAAGTTATATCCTCCCTACAGTAGAGGCTACGTATTATTTCGCATGTGTAGTGATTAAAAAGGAAGGCAATGAGAGTTATCACGAGTGTCATATTCTTCCTCTCGTTCGAAAATCCCGCTAGGCCACAGAAAAATACCACCAATTTGTCACAAAATTTGTCAGATTGCGCATTTGTTGGGCCAGGCTCTCGCAATATCAGCTGTAAGACGGCTGCGCTCACGGAAACATTACCAAACGTGGAAGTCCGTAGCGAGATCTTCATTTTGCTTATAATGGCCACCTCACCAGCTGAAATTCATCGTCAATTTGTTGAGATGTATGGCGATGACGCCAAGTCACGGAAGCAGGCGTGGGTTTGGCGCGTAGCGTTTGGTAACGGCATATACATCAATATTTGTTTTCGATTATATTTTATTTGACTTTTATGATGTATTTTGTATTTCATCTTATACACCCACTGCACACATTAGTGTTTTTCCTTTGAGGTTATGTTTGAGTAATTTATTTATGTAGTGTGTTTGTATGGTTGTTTGTTTTTCCAGTTCATATAGTATTGTTAATTGTATTTATCTGTTATGTATTTTATAATTCAGTTTGTAAAATTACTAGTTTTTACTAATTGCTTGTATATAACTTAATTGTTATTGTTTTTGAAATGTGCAGTCTTTTTGTGTATACATATCTATGGAATTGTGAATTGTGCTATTAAATACATGTGATATAACTCATAGACAAATCCTTGTGTTATTTTTATTAGTTGGTGTATTTAGTATATGGTTGTATAGAAAAAGCAGTTGTAGTTTTAGTATTATATGATTGTAACTCAGCATTTCAGTGGACAGTACCGGTATGCACGACATCGTTCGTGAACAACTGGGCTACCGAAGCTCTTTTTTACACTGGGCGTCAAGGCAACTCACAGAAGGTCACAAAGCCACTAGGATAGGATTGTTTTTCAAGCACTTGATGCAGTTTCATGAGATAGGAGTGGCTTTCCTGCAATGTATTTCTACAGGCGATGAAATGCGGGTGCATCATGTGACACCGGAGACGAAGGAAGTATTCATACATGGAAACACACCCCCTCCCCCCACCTTCCAAGAAATTCGGAACAGCCGCTCAAGGGCGTGCATTTGATTGACTTCCTCTTCAGGGGAGCGATACTGAATGCTGCTAGTTACTGACGCACACTGGGGCTGTTGCAGGAGACAATTCGCAGAAGACGGCCTGACCTGGACTTCTCGCAACAGGCGACATGCTGCTGTACAACAACACCCAACTACATTCAGTCAAGAGCACAGTGCGTTGTTACGGCGATCCCAGTGGAAGCTACAGTCTATTCGCGGTTTATTCATAATTTTTGAAGCAAACGTTTGAAAAATCACCCCATGTATGACGTGCGTAGTTGTTTCTTAAATATGCAATATCTCTCACGAGCAAAAAAAAAAAAAAAAAAAAAAACCTTATGTTTGTCACGACTGAAATTTTACTATACTTTATCTACTATTTATAATATTTCATATATCTTTATTATGATGGAAACAGGGAGAAAATGGGTGTGTTGGAAATACCCAGTAAGAAATAGTTCTTATGCAAAATATTGTAACATTGAGTACGTACGATTGTGGTGCATTATTCTTCTGGTGTGATTTTTTAGAATTGGTTAAGCTTTGTCTGCACGAGGAGGAGGAATATCTTAGAAGTAGAACTTTAGCAGGACTTCAGAAAAGTTTAAAGTAGCCGTGAATGGACTATCTTCCATTCAACCCAACCTGGCAGCCAGTAATTCCCATTCCTTCAGAGCATCGAAAAGCACCTGGCGGGTAGGCGATTCACAGCCGATACGGTAGTTCAGCAAGCCGTCATGACTTAACTTCAGGGACTGAAAGCCGATGTTTTTTGTTACGGGTATCGATGACTTGGAAGTACCGTTGGAATAAATGTTCAGACAAGCATGGCGAATGTGCTGAAAATTAAGATTTACCGAGCCGTACTACCGTGTGACAGTATATCAGCCGGTGGAATAAAGTTTGTCCATGAGAGCTCTTGTTACCTCACTTTTTGAAAGACCCTCGTGGTAATTTTATGGCCACTGACTTATACAGTTTGCTGCTGTTGTCAATAAATGAAAGGAACAACTCCATATACAATAAGAGGCGTGTTATATCATACTATATACACGCCATGCCTTCCGGAGATAAGAAAGAAATGTCACATCTAACTAAATTGGAGTGAGAAAGAAATAGTCAATTAAAACACTAATTTCTGAGATAAATATTTATAGGCTGTTCTGTGAGTTTATGTGAGTACATAATAATATGACGATACATAAACAACAGTCCTTTCACGTGAGCAGAATTATCCCCAAATTCAGGGTGTTTACTGCCCCATCTCTTCGAACAAATTAAGTGAGTGGGTGAGTGAAGATATTTGGGTGGCTCTTAACATCGAGGTCTTGAGAGCCGATGAAGGCGAACGACGTTAGTATAACGCAGTACGGAAATAAAAGGGTAGGAGAGACGGGAGATCCCTGAGGAAACCCGCCGACCAGTGGCATCGTCCGGCACGATTCCCACTAGCGAAAACCTGGCGGGAATCGAACCCGGTTCAGCTAGGTGGGAGGCATGTATTATAATCACTACACCACCGCGGCCCCAATACCTAGTAAGAAATAGTTATTATGCAAAATATTATTGCATTGAGTGCGTAAGTATGCGGTGCGCTGTCCATTTAGTGTAATTTTCTAGACTGAGTTAAGCTCGGTTTGCACAAAACAGAGGAATATATTGGAAGTAGAACTTCAGCAGGACGTCAGAAATGTTGGAAGTAAACGTGAATGAAAATATACACTAGGTTCTAGCCTCAGGCAGGTCATGTACATCTGATAGAGGGCTGCCGCTAATCGGAAGCGGCTGCCCTACCCGAAGTACAAATATTTCTTTCCAGACAGCCCGAAGAATGAATCACGCGATGCGAGATGGGGGTGGAGGTGCAGCGGAATAAGTATGGGGGGAGGAAACCGGAGAGCCTCAAGAAAACTCCCACACCACGCCATTTTCAATCCGAAAATTCCCTGCCCGCTGGGGTCTTCAGATATAAGAGACCGGTAGTTAACCAACTACCCAGCCTTGGGTCCCAACTCCACATAGTGATTGGCGAATAACGTTCCACCAGTGTCCGGGCCAGTTAGAATAATTAAAATACGGCCTTTAAACCGATGTAATTTCAAATATTTTCACCGCAATACCTACAATTTATTGACTGTTCACGGTAAACTGAGTACTTTTGAAAGCCCTGCTCAAGATCTACTCGTATGCACGTTGTGTATTCTTCCAGAAAATGTAAAATTTACATTGCCACGGGCCTGATCACTTTATTCCTGCGTAGATCAATTCAGACTGTGAACTTATTAGAAAAGTAATTAATTTACAAATTTGTTCATTCTTACGCTTGCGTGCACAAAAATAAAGGAAGCAAAATAAATCATTTCAGTAGTCAAGCATTTTTACCTAACAGTTTTAATTAAACGTCAAGACATGCAACTATTTTTCCCTCCATCGTTGTCAACTTTAGTGGACGCATCCCACTCAGTGTTCCAGTTAAAATACATGCAGGTAGGAGCAGTAATATTTTCGAAAGGCTTTTTAAAAAAATAAAATTTAATTGCCGTGAACAGCCTATAGCATAGAAGATCCCTGTGGTTTTGTTCCTCGTTACAACAATATCGGGGCCGCAGTGGAATAGTGGTTAGACTTTTTTTTATCGTGGCCAGCCAAAAGCCAGATACGCAATCTTTTTCTTTTCACCTATATGGCCTTTCTCGGTAATGCAGGTGTGTAATTATTTCCCTTTGTATATCATTGTTTTTTCTGTCTTATAACTTTACTTCCTTTTGCTCTCTCGGGCCACACAACTTTAACTTTTTGTTATCATTACTTTACATACCATCACCGTTTGATTGATTATTGTTGTATATGATTACAAACTATATTTCTTTTTACTGCCAAGCTGCTCGAAGGGTGAGTGTGGCGCGGTTGATCCTGCCATCCACACTGACTCTCCCAGCAACCTGGGGGGTTATTCTCTTTATTCTAATTTATATAATTATACTCTACCTTTCCAAGCCATTGTTAACCGGCTCTACAATATATTAACTATATCCAGCCCTTCGTTAGGCAGCAGTCGGGAGGGGAGCCTTTGGACCCCTTTTCGATCCCCCTACCCTCGCAATACCTTCCTTCAGTCTAGATTCTGTCATTTAATTCTTCTGTTCCATGTTCCATTGCCAAGTCCGTATATTTCCACTCTCTATTATCCTGGTTCCTTGCTTAGGTCAGTGTTCCTCCGTTGTTCATTTTCCTTGCATGTTGCAAGATCTGCATGATGTCTTCTAACTTCTTCAGAGTGGGGGGCGAATCACCCCAAACTCATCAGTTGCCTTCTGACGAGTCCTTTGAAAGTTCTACGTATTTGCACTGGGATTACCCAGACTGTGTAGTGGGTCCGCTCCCACTGCAAAATTTATATACCGGTTATACGTTTGTCCAGTTTAGTTGATCAGGTCCGCTCCCAGCATCAACGATTTTATATTGGTTTTCTTTGAAAGTATTAGGGTGTGGTATCATTTTTAGGGAGAATTATCTTCCATTTCTTGTGGATTATTTTGTATCCACAGATTACTCTTTTCTAATCTTATAGAGATTTTTCTTACAAATTCCTCCACTATTTTTTTCCTTTCACTTGTTGGACATTATATCGTCACATTAATTTGCTTCTATATTAAGTCTTCGACACTATTAAATTCTTAAGTTCTCAACCTTAGGACAATATTGTAGTATATGTAAAATCGTGGCTTCAGTGTTGCATATCCTACAGAGAGGTGAGTCTACCAAACTAAATTTGTATATATTTTCTTTGTAATTTCCATGTCCTGTTAATATCTGTGACATATGATAATCAGTCGTGATCCAGTTATAACAGACTCTATCCCTTATGTCATGGAATATTCTGTACGTTGTTATCTCCTTCTCCGAGGCATCCCATATCTTCTGCCAGAGGACCAGCGTCTCTCTTATGACTTCATTCTTCCCCACTGAAGATGCAGATTTTCCATCAGTTTCAATCACTAAGCTTCCTCCTTCTATTACTAACAGATCGAGGGGGATTATTCCATCTATCAAATGCAATTGATTCAGTATACGTTGTCCTGTATGCTTTTATAATCGCAAGCAATGCAGATCTCTGCATCACCAGTATTAGTCTCTGTGTATGCACTAATCTTGCTTTTTCATACCACACTGCAGATCCATACAATGCAATTCACAGGAAGACACTCTTGTACAAAGTTATCATGGTTTTAAATCCATGTTCCCATAATGATGTGGACACTGCTCTCATCTTGGTGAAAAAATTACAGCTTTATCCATGAGGTACCTGATGTGATTCTGGAAGAGTAGCTTGCTATACAATACCAATACAAGATGCGTAACTGCGCTCTTTATCTTCACTGGTCTTCCATTAAATTTTATAGTTGGCGTTCTTTGAAGTCTTCCCTTTAGTAGCATTGCACTGATTTTCTCAACAGAGAATTCCAACTTGGCTAACTTTCCCCATCTATCGATCTTCTGCAGTGTTTCTTCTGTTTTGTGTTACAATTCAGCTCAGTTCTATGCTGGAATTATCACAAGAGCATCATCGGAGTAGACAAATATCTCACTTTCTTCTCTCAGCTTCAAATGCAGAAGTGAGTCAAAAAGGACGTTCCACAAAACAGGCCCTAGGACCGATCCCTGGGGATATCTCTTAGATATTTTCTTTTGGACCCATATGTTGTTCACTTTGTGCTGAATTATTCTGTTTGCAAAGTAATTAATTACTTTTGCATAAATATTAGCTGAGCACTCTTTCTCTCTCAGCTTCCAAAAGACTCGTAGCCACCATGCGTTACCGAAGACTCCACGTATGTCAAGGAAAACTTCCAAGACATGAGATTGTCGACAGGATTTTACCTCCCGAATCACATCAACCACAGCTCTTTCTGTACCTCTGCGTGTCCGAAATCTTATTGTTGCATATGGAGTCCTTTCAGTTGCTTCTAGAAACCCTAGTAATCTTTGGTTTACTAACTTTTCCAGAATTGTTCCGAACACCGGCAATAATGCAAGGAGTCTGTATGATTTTGGACTTGTTCGGTCTTTATTTCCCCCTTTATGCATGATCATGGTAATTCCATTTTTCCAGATATTTGGGAAGCATCGATTATGTAGACAATTTTTCATCAGTACAAGTAGGTCCTTCCATATCCTGGGGTACACTCTCTTAACTATTTCAGTAGTTATTCCATCATGTCCAGGTGCATTATTATTTTTTAGCTCCTTAACTTTTCTCTCAAGTTCTTCTAAATTAAAATATGCAATATTCTGAGTGTCTGGCATCTGTGTCATTTTTTCTCTCTTCATGAGATGTAATTCTTCTTCACCTTCTTCGCTGTCCTCTGGCAGGAGAGCCTGCATGAGTTCTTCTGCATTTTCCTGCTGACTGATCATCACTCCTCACTGGATTCTTAGGCTCTTCATGACCTAGTTACATTTATCTTTATTTGCGAGTATTTTATACTTTAACCCCCATGGATCTTCATTCCTTTTCTTGGTCACAAAACGTCTCTAAGATTCTCTCTTCTTATCCTTCAGCAAACTTGCATAGGTCCTCTTCTGATTTCTGTATTCATCAACCAGACTTAGGCGTTGAGTCTCATCTCTGCTTCTTTTCAGGAATCTTCTTATCTTACGCACTTTTCTTCTAATCTCTTTTAGTTCTTTATCCCACCATCTGTTTAGTGGGACATCAGGGTTGGAAGTTCGTAGTTTTCTGTTACATGTGTCTTAGATAACTTTCGTTAACTCTAATACTCTTTGGTTCAGATCTTCCGCATATTCTACTTGGTACCTCTGGAGATTATCCATTACTACCTCATCGAATCTCTTCCAATCTGCATCCCTATGAATGCGTCTTTTTCGCGGCACTTCACCACCTTCTTTGGGGCTAGGTGTATAGTTAATCTCGTACATGATAAACCGATGATCACATGATGAGTCCTCAGTTACTGTCTTATTCGTAACCAGTCTGGCTGCCTTTCTTGATATCATAGTCTTATCCAGGAAAGATTCTGTATTGTGTGCAGGAGAAACATATGTTGGGAGGGATCTAGGTTCATTGGTGACATGGATGTCGTTCGCCAGTAAATAGCGACCGATCCCCATGCCTCGATCGTCTTTGCCATGTAAATTCCACTGGACAGATTTGGCATAAACATCAGCACTGATTATCAAGCATTCCCTACCCAGTACCAAGTAATCCAATCCATTCGTCCCGCTTCTCAAGAAGAACTCAGAGATCATCCGAGTACTGGAAGTAGTAGCTGCCAAATATATACTAGTTGCTCCCAATTATATATGAAAACAGACATAGTGACTGTTGGGCAAATTGTCCATTGGCATTATATTCAAATTATTTCTCATCCAGATTGCTGACATTGGGTTGTCACCCAATGTGATAACCGTTCCTAGCAATCCAATCAGTTCACCATGTAAAGAATAATGTTCTTGCATTTGTACGATGTCAAGATTTCTTTCATTAGCAATGATCATTGCCTCAGATGTTGCAACCACAGATCTTTGCAGGTTAATTTGTCCCACATTAATTTTCATTGGAGAAGTCATTGTGCTCCATAGTCAGTCCTTTCCAGTTCCATTGAGAATGCTTTCTCATATTGTGGACATTTGTTAGAACCGACTCGATGATTGTACTCTTTTTTGTTTCTAAGGCAATTTGCACACCCAGGGTTTTCTTTACTGCCATTACATTTATCTTTGTCATTGAAATAGTGCCATTATATTCCACATGTCAAAAATTTTCCCGTGCTTTTACAATTTTTACTCTGATGTCCATATTGTCATATTGTTGGCACTTATATCACGTCATTGGGACTAGAAAATCTCTGACCCTGCAGGCTGCATAACCAGTATAGATTGTTTATTGGCTGGTCAGTAAATTCCTGTATACACAAGGACCCTCTCCAACAATGTTGACATTCTCCTTGTTCCATCCAGTCCACACACAGACAGGCACCTCCTCTATGACAATATCTTTCTTGATTCTCTTTTATTCTAAGTTTTGTTTCCAAATCCTTGCTATCAGATCCTCATTTTCTTCTTTCCTTAGGACATAATACATTATTACGTTTGGGTTTTTTTTCCCTGGGTTCGTCCAATCGAAGTCCCAGTGACATGAATCCTTCACTTGCCCTTATTTTATTGATTGCGGCTTCGTCACCTGAATCTATGAGAACTCCTCCACCTCTTACTTTCAGGAAATTCTTAACCTTCCAGCCCTCCTCGACAGGGTTAACTATTTCCTGGATATTCTTTTTTATTTATTCACTACTTTGTCCCTCGTTCTCCGGATATGCCAGTATCGTTTTCCTAGGAGGTTTTGCCTCCTTAGTAAACTTCCTTACCGTCTTTGTTCCTTGGGCAAATATTGGTTTTGGTTTATCCACTGATTTGTCAGTTTTTTCTATTCTTGCTCTGTTTCTCATACATAATTCCAATCCCTTCACATATCCTTACAGGAAGGAATACTTTTACAGTGGTCTGTCGAGGTAAGACTTTAGAAAGTACACCTTCGGTAAAAGAAAAATTTGCATTTTCTTTGTTTATCTCTTTCTTTTCCAAAAGACACTTATCAAATACTTTCACAAGGAGAGAGTCAGTCTCTGTCTTGACTCTGTCAAATTCCTCCATCTCGTTGCCTGGACCTCCTCCAATGCCCATGCATTCATCTTCTGGACCATCATGGTAATACTTATTGACAACCTTCACGATTTCCTCTGCAGGTTGTCCATGGATATACTCTGTCTCATATAAGTTGGCCAGATTTTGACAGGTCTGCGAAAGTAGCGCCACTGTTTACATCTGACTACGTATCCTTCCACCATCAGCTGATCGGCCACATGGCAATGTTGTTGTTTATTTTCATGCTGTCATTATCAGCTGATCCCCTTGTCAATGTACAGTTCGTGGGACGTTTTTCGCAAACTTGCTACTCAGATATACGTAGCTGCGATTGTAGTAATAGTAATGTGTACATAAATCAGTAATCAGTAAATTATACTGTTAAAGGGTAAAAATATAAATAATAAATATAACATTTAGTAACTACAAAAATGTTTTAAAAATATGAATTAGTAAAGTTATTTTGTATGTCAAAAATATAAATCACTAATTATAAATTTATCAACTACCAAAAGAAAATGTACATGCAGGCTAAAGCACTTTAAGCATCACTCTTTCAGCATGTTTTCTATATTTCCCATTTTCTTTAATTTTTTTATATATCACATGTTAGACCTTATAGCTAATATATTCGAGTTGGGAATATGGGACGTGGAATAACGTTAGAATTGCTTAAATACTATTCACGCGTGTCCCACTTTCTTCGGAAACAATCAAATGGGTTTTCGGAGAACAACATGGTGTATCATTTACGTAGACAAACGATTACCTGCCGAATAAAAATTACTAGTACTCAAAATTGCTGTACACGAAATATATGTTACTTTAAAAATTATGCAGATCTCGCGAAAAATAAAACTATTGGTATATGTTCGTAAATTTGTTATATATTGCATACGAGTGCTTTTCTTTTCTGGCTGGTAATGCTTCGGAAAAGATCCATAGATGGCATGCACAACATGTAAGAGCGAAGTCTGAGCTGCTTCTTTTACTCAATAGATCGCGTCTTTTTTAAGTTGACTGTTCTTCTATTACTGGCTCGAAATGACATGCATTTGAAATATATTTCGTCAAATTATTAGAAAAAATAATTGAACAATATTATGCAATATTTCTGTATGCTTTTGGAATTAATATCAAGTATGTAAGGAAAGCGGAGTTGGAGAGGGAGATAAGACATGAAAAAAGGTTTCGAAATTGCATTTCATTTGGATACGTATCATTTTAATGTGTCTTTCATTTGGAACACCTATACATGTCTGCTTCAGCACGAAACACTAAAAACCGCTGTTTTTTGACCACATAAAATAAAATGTACTAATTAATCTAGGAACTCTTTCTTATCACGTATTTTCTGCTTGTGTAATGTGCGTCGGCAGTGCACTCAGAATAGTCAACATAATATTAACTTTTGTTCGTTCGTGCATCAGCTGATACAGGATTTTGTAAATTACAATTTGTTTGTTTCATATACATCAAGTGCCACTCACTGACTGTCAGAATCTAGCCAACTGATATGAGACAGAGAATAAGCAGGTGGACCGCTTTCATCCATTGTAATGTGTTATCTTTGGGATTCTTTATTTGTGTCCAATTATTACCTCGGTACATCATTATACTCAGGGCATATATATCCTGAGAATTGGGCACTTTATAAGTCTGTGTGACTAACTCTTCAATTATCTCAGTTTTATTGCCATACAATTTTCTTACAGGTTCCTCCACGAAAGGAGACCACCACTCTGTTGCACTCATTGTCACAATTCAATAATACACTTAAAATAAACACATATTAAAAACGAACAAAAACACTGTTTCACTTCTGTATTGCCAAGGGTTTTGTGGCAGTACGTTAGTCGTCCACGCTGCTTGCCGGTGTTTCCAGGCCAGCAGCGCTGCTGACTCGGCCGGCGAGCCGTTGGCGACGTTGTCAGCAGTCCTCCTCCACTGCTTCGACGGCTGGTAGCGAGCAACTCACTTCCATTTCGGCGCGCGCATTACGCTGACCTGTAGTGGTTAGACTACTCGCCTCCCACCTAGGCGAACCGGTTACGATTCCCGCCGTGGTCTCTCCCGGATTTTCACATGTGATAATCGTGCCGGACGATGCCGCTGGTCGGCGGGTTTATTTGGGGATCTCCTGTTTCCTCCGGCCTTTCATTCCGGCGCTGCTCCATACTCACCTCACTTCACCCTCATCGGCTCTCAAGACCTCGATGTTAAGAGCCACCCAAAAATCATCACTCTTCACTCACTTACATAAATATTCTATAATATAATAATTTAATAAAAACATAAGTAAATACCATAATACAATATGATTAACATTAAAATGGGAATGTATGAAGTCCTGACATTGTCTATATCAAATTATGTCATATATTGGTTTTTTTTTTTTTGCAAAATTAATTTCTGTTTGTAGGCACGTGCGTCAATGTTCGCGACACACTAGGCTTTTCCGATTTGTATGCAAGTCAATACCTATGGCCACTAGTGCTCGTCCCACTTCCGGGAGTTTCTGTTCCCCAGCTATTGCCATTCTCAACCCATCCCTTCTTCACCAATCCCACAGGCTATCTTCGGTCACCCGAGTGTAATAACGCAATCGCGAAACTCGAGCTGCCAATTCCCTGCACCATTGCAGACGCCGCCGCGTCGATCAAGGACGTCCTTCACAGTTGGACTCCCCCCC